>JAUEPR010000324.1:0-24558 GCA_030435655.1 Armillaria novae-zelandiae | reverse complement strand
GGGTGTTCCTGGCTAGACACATAAATGAGCGACTTAATAAGGGCACAGTCGGTCGACGGACAATATTTGTGTGCAGGACAATCTTCTGAACGACATGGCTAGTACTGGAAATAAGAAAGTCTAGCCCGTGTTGGAAATAATTATAAAAATCTGAATTGAAATTAGCAGAGACTAACGTCTATAAGAGGTGGACATACATCCGGTTTCTGTACCAAGATCAGAGCCTTGGTTACTTGAATGTATTGACATCCGCTCATCTTCCTTGTGGTGTACGCGAAGTGGCGGCCCAAGTCCAATGCTGAGGTCCTGTGCAGTTGTCTGACCTATCCGGACGTGCAATGTTTTTGAACCTAAAGGGTGAAAACGAAGTGTAACACCATCTTTTACCTGGCCGCAAGTTCAGAAAGGTAGGCGAAGAAGTCCAGTCGGGCTTACTTTCACGACGGCCAAAGCAACATCACCATCCATGGCGGAGCATTCCTCAACCTCGTCCAAAGCATCGGCTTGATCTTTGTTCGCTTCTTTCTGAGAAATGAACACTCGCTTCACCTCTTGCATCTTATCGTCGGATTGGACTCCTTTGATTCCTTCTGTTATTCCATCCTCGTCAAAACTGAACCATAGTCCGGGATATCGCAAGTCATCGCCGGGATATGTAGGCCCAAAGAAGCGTCGAACATCGACCTTTCGAAGGGACTTCCTCTGAGGAAGATATTGATGCATCTTTGTAGCGAAGGGTCAAGGGAGGATTAGGGTCACGTAGTTTACGTAGACAGATCGTTCGAAGACGTTGGTGTTTTCCAGAGAACAAGAGATCTAAGTGGGGCCGTAGGTGCAGCACGATTGGCGTTGTAGACGAACTGTCAGGGTCGTATTTAATGTCAACTTGTGGAAAGGTAGTCTGCATTCTCCGAAGCATGTCCAGGATGGTCCATAGCGATGAGCCTGTATCCTCAAGTCAAGTCAAGGGCGGCCATTGCGGAGAAGAAAACGAACCAATCTCAAAGATACCCAGTCCTATCCCTGGTCGAATATCGATGTCTAGGGCAGCGAACATAGTGGTAAGTGGACAGTCCTGGATCGCCGTAAAGGGATCAGTGACGCGTAGCACGTGAGGCGCCGCGTCTGTTTTGCTTCTTACCCTCACGGCCACCTACAGTCAACAGAGCGCGCTACATGTCAGATCCGCGACAGAGAGCAATTATCAAGGTACGAAATCGTCATTTGGCATTGCAGCTCTGAACTAATACAATTTCAAGGTCTTTCGCAAATACAGCAATTCTCTCGGACCAGACGCCTTGGACCTGCTAGAGCAGATTTTGGACGAGAACGAGATAGAGGAGGAAGAAATCGAGTCTTCTATTGACACAATAGCAAAGGAGTACAATAAGCAGGATGGTAAGTCCAAGGTACCGGTATTTTCAGCGGTTGCAATGACAGTCCGGGCGTAGATGCGGCAATGAAAGTGGATGTTGAGGTTCTGCGTCGAGTCTACGAATCTTTCCAAGATCAAGACCAGAGATCCGAGGCGGATATCGATACCATCGATCCAGAAGGGCATTTTTTTGTCATTGATGCATTCGAGATGCCGCTGTGGCACTGGTCCGTGGAGAGAGGAACCTTTGAGCGGTTCGCATCTTGTACACATTTCTGGCTTTCTACTAATGAAGGTGTAGAGTCAACACACCTTTGACTGTGTCGGCGTCGCCTGAATCACGCGTTTCGGCTGTACGAGACCGTCTACATCTCATCAAGCAATGCGTCCTTCGCAACGAGCATTTTGCGCCATCGACATTGCCTTCGGGAGATCGCGACCGGTTGGTTACAGTATGTTATCTTTTACGTCTGAAGACGCGTCCATAATTGACAGAATCTATTCGGTGCAGCTTAAATCAACAAAACAATTACTCGGGCGAGCAGGGGAGCGGTTTTTGATACTAGGGATGCTCACACATTCCAAGGAGGGGAAGCTGTGTATAGAAGATGCAGATGGCTCAGTTGAGCTGGACTTCTCGAAGTTGGTAAGTCCAGTCTTTTATTACTCAATTGCCTTACAGACCGAGAAACGGAAGCCCTTGACAGGACGAGCCTGGTGAAGGTCTATTCACCGAAGGCTGCTTTGCTCTTGTTGAAGGCGAGTACACGGAGGACGCGACCTTGGAGATTATTGCTATCGGTCAACCTCCCTGCGAACCCCGCGAAATGGCTAGGTCTGTTCTCTCGTACATCGTTCACAACCTCATTAATTGCCGAAAACTCAGATCAATATATGGACATATTGACTTTATGTGGAAAGGTGCTACATCCCTTCTTGAAGATGTAAGTCACTTTGATTTGGGTATAATCATATTTAGACGGTTCTCCTCAGGGCCAGTTCGCCATTCGTATCAGGGACGAGTTGCCCGATCTCCATTTTTTCTTTCTGTCAGATGTGTGGTTGGATCATCCGCAGACTCTTCCTGGACTACAGAAGATGTTCGACAACTGCATAGAGAATAGCTTCATCCCGAAAGTTATCGTTCTTTGCGGGAATTTTAGCAGTCAGTCCATATCCCATGGCAATAGTCGCGACATACAGCGATATCAAGGTGGCCTCCCATCTGCTCTATGTGTTTGTCCCTGACACTGCTTTAGACAACTTTGATGCACTTGCTGATTTGATTGCTTCCTACCCCTCAATGACGAGGACGACACACTTGTGTTCGTTCCAGGCCCTCGAGATATAACGGGGAATTCCGTGTTGCCCAGAAGACCCCTGGTTTCCTCCTTTGTTTCACGGCTCAAATCTAAGATTCCAAAGGTTCACTTCGCCACCAACCCTTGTAGAATCAAGTTTTTCAACCAGGAAATTGTAATCTTCAGGGAAGATTGCATGGTCGAAGATGTTGAGAAAACGTTGTCGGTGTCAAACCAGATGCGCGTAGTGACGACCTAAACGATTCGTAAGTTCTGACCGATTTATGCTATAGGGTACTTTGCTCATGAAGGATGTAGCTGGTTCAATCCATCTTGGACCAAGGACACCTTAGCCCACTCATTAATAATGTACAGCCAATTCTATCCGACTTTGATCATTCTTTGCGACTATATCCTCTCCCCACTGCGGTACCGGGTTTCTGGTTATTCTTTGAACGAGTGTTGATGTTAGTCTCGTACAGCTCATTCTTGCAGACAAGTACGACAGGTACAAGGTAACATACACCGGATGCCATGTCTTCAACCCGGGCAGCTTTGTCGGCAACTCGTTCGTATTTTCAACATATAAACCGGCCGAAATGAATTCGGAAGAGTGGTAAGACTGTCTCCAAATTTCCTCAGTCAGTCTTTTGACCCATTGCAGTGTTCTGGATCTGGAACAGGAAGAAGGAATGAACTAACCTCTATGATACCACTTATTGCCACTGCAGCTGCGTAGAATACTATATATGTTAATAACAATCACGAACCATGAAACTATTAAAATTGAAGGCAATTTGAAAAGCTACCGGCAACTAGAATTATCGCCGGCATCCTGAATTGGCCCACCTTGGCACTAACCACCATGTTGTCAGCACCATAATAACCGACAGTACCCCTCGGAACAACCTACGCATCCTCTGCCATCATTCTTCGTTTCCGTATTCCCACTCCATACGCTCGTCCCAACTTGCACATCATTGTCAACGGCCCACGATACTCGTCAGTACTACTTGACGTCTGTCTTGTCATCTTCACAACGCTAATGCAATGGCAGATTATGTCAGTTTCTAGCGTCTTCGACCCTGTCTCTTCGCTGCTATCGATGTTGCTACTAAAAACACCAGAGGGAAGTGGCATCTGGGTCATCATGCTGCTATGGGTCGCGCGCTTCATGACATTTGGTCTACTTTTGCGGACGTACATCATACCATGGACACTGGCGCGTATGTCCAAGCACGTACGAATCCGAAGCATTAGTCTGCGATCCATCCGAGGATTGTACCTCCGTCGTGGCCGCCAAACCATCCGTATAGAGCGCATCAGCTATGTTTGGTACGGCTTCGAGATAGGCATCACGATCAAAGTGGAGGGGCTAAATGTCGAAGTCTACCAGCATGACAGGACCCCAGCACCGCGCCAGTCTCATCGGAGGTCTGCCACAGTGGAGACCATTTCTCATGTTCGGCGGCAGTTTTGGAATGGATTATCCGTGTTGTACGCGATATTGGATCCTGTCGTCCGACCAGTCATGCGTGCTTGCGTCATGTCGTGTCTCGGCGTATTTGTTCGTTGGCTGCCGAGCATCACGCAACAAGTTACTCTAGAATTTCAACCCGCGACACTGATATTTCCCAATGCCGGCAACGCGAAAGTCTCTGCGGAAACAGTCTATGTGCACACGAACCTCAAAATCGCTAACATCAGGAGGGATAACCACGAGAAAGAGCACTCCAGTGCATCCCGCGATAGAACGGTTCCACTGGTCAAGCCTTTACAGGCGTCATATAGCGTGTCCGCTTGGAAACACCGGCTCGGCAACAGTTTTCGCAGGTCCTGGAATCGAGTCGTTGAGCAGACCCAAGGACATGCCATACTTTCGGTGCACCTCACAAATATCACTGGATCGATACCTGTTCGAACTTCAACCACAGGTATTTCCTTCATGATTTTTGGTTGAATGATGTACGGGCTAAAGGTCTCCATCCGCAGACGTTACGGAAGGTGAATTCCTGAGTTTTCCGGGTCTAGTCGATCTTTCCACCACCTTGTCTTTTGATCCCCAAAGCTGGACCATCGTCACCCACAGCTCGAACACGACGCTCAATGTTCGACAGTGCGTTATTGAAATGGACCGTCTTCGATCTTTGTTTGAAGTCATTCAGGCGAGGAAAGAATCTCATACATCCCCGCTCTCGTCCTCGTACCTGTTCCCGCCTGGGTCACAGCCGGCATCTCCTCTCTCTTCTGCAGCTTCGGCGTCAGATTCCGCCCCATCTATCTTTTCTGATACGCCCACATCTCCATTCATGAAAGCGTTCTCAGTAAGATTGTGTGGCATCTCCTTTAAATGCACGCTGACATTCTTTTGAGCAGAGGGCATCAATGTTACGTCGACGTTATCTCTATCCTCCGTGTATGAAGTTGAGGGAGACCAAAAACCCGGTAATTCCTTTTCCATCCTCCAATCGCCGGATATTCATTGACTCATAGGCCGCCATCTCTTTTCTCTATTCGTTCACCGCCAACATTTCGGGTATTACCCTAAATAGTCGCAAACGAAGTGAGAACGAAATTTACAAGATGAACTTCCAAGGCATATCTTTTTCAGTTGCGCTGAGCAATCCTCTGTCAAATCGGTTGCACCGCCAGTGGCTTGGAAAATCTGTCAAGAGCGATGTTTTCGATGCGGACGTTTACTCCCTTTCATTCCACGTCGAAAGTGTCAAACTTGACCGCTATACAACACGCCATTATCTTCGGATTCTTGTTACGGATTCTATCGATGTTCGTGCGCTTGCTTCCCAATTTCCGTCACCTTGGCTGGCTTCTACACCCTTCATTGGCGGCGATCCAAATGGACCGCTCCTTGTGATAACTATGAATATTGGCGGGATACAAGTCACCGAACGCGCTGACGTGTTGACTGCACTATTTTCTACAGGGATCCCACCACCTCATTCCTTCAAATCGACCTCTGCATCACCAGCTACATTTGGCATGCCTCGGTTTATGTTTGAAGCCAGCTGTGGAATAATCAGTGCGCGCCTCCTCTATCAAAATGAGGAAACCTGGACATCCAAAGCAGTGGAAATGCGCACGGATGGATTTTCAGTGGCTTGCACCTCTCTCTACACTCCTATTCCCATGACTTCAGCTCCACAGGAAGATTTCGACACATTCCCTCTTTCCATGGCCTTTACGTTTAACGTCACCCTTCAGCCCATTTTCATAAGAATTCGGCCTCGGCACTCCCAAAACTCACATATTCGTCTGCCTAGCTTGACAACCTCAGATGATGATTTTTGTGAGGATCCCGTCTTCCTTTCTGTGGAATCATTCGACTTGAGTGGTGGGGGAACACTGCTCGGTACTATCAATGATGACACAAGGAACATTGCCTCCATGAACATGTCTACCCTGACACTTGACCTCGCTTTCTTCACAGAAGCAGTAGTCGCGGAGCTGTGGCACCTATCCGTCCAGGATGCTATCAGCCATTTGATCACACTCTTTCCAACACCAGTCAAACGTGATGCAGGTCCTTCACGATCTCTTCTACACCGTCTGCCACCCGGAATCAATGCGACCTTGTTTGTAGGGCGGTCGATACTGTTTATAACGTCGCCCGATATCAATCCAGACGATACAATGGAATTATCTCGTGGAATTGCTTGCCGAGCAGAGCGTACTGCACTACAACTTCGTTGCATTCGGCACCATGATGCATCCTACCCCACAGATGCTGCAATGTCAGAAAGAAGAAACAAGTTGTATTTGCCGGAAAGGACCATCGCTCAGACTGTGCTGAATACTGAGGCATCCGATGGGCTAGATGGCAGTATATCCGGTTTCATATACTTTGAAGTTGGGGATTTAAGTCTCCGTGATGCGTTGGCCACTCAATATGTCGCGGACGATCCATTCATGGCAGAACGAGACCATCCGACACTCTCTTCACGAAAACTATTCAGCACTCGCCTTCTAACAGAAGTGTCCTGGTCCAGTGACCGCGACAGTAATGCGATTCACAATCTCCAAGTATCTCTCCATGTCCCCGACACGAAGATCACCTTCTCCCTATCTCATGCTTATCACATACTCCTCGCCAACCGGTGTCTGACTCTCTTGAACAACAGACCTGCTGCCCCATTCTATAGAGCTCCCCAGCGCACCTCAAAGGCCGTGCCTTCCATCAGTATTCGTATTACCCTTGACACAGTTCAAATGTCCTGCGAGCTTCCCCACGAGCGAATTGCCCTTCGACTTGACTCTGTTACGGCCACTCTGTCTCCCCAAGTTCAGTCTGAGATAAAATTCGAACGTTTAGTTGCTTGGGTGCATCTCTCGTCCCCGGCGAATCGTTGGCAGGAAGACGAAGGTGGAAAGTGGAAAGAGATCGTCTACCTGCGGGGTTGGCGCGTGTGGGATTCATCCACTGCTATGTTGACTTCTGTTCACATGGAAGGCCAATCAGCTCGCTTTAGACTTCCCTATGGATACGTCTTCAGCAATCTGGTTCAAGATGCAACTGTTTCCCTAAAGGCACTGAAGCATCTATACCATATGACTGTTCGCGGTACCTACAGTGAGATGCCTTCCCCGGAGGCCGAAGGTCCCAAGTGCATGCCGCATATGACTCTGACCGTCGCGTCTTTCTGTGTAGAGATCGCTGATGACCCATTCGAAGGGCGGTTGAATTTAGCCTGGAGAGCCGGACTTGAGGCTGCTAAAGTTCGCGTGGACCGAGAGCAAGCCTACGAGGACAAAGTAGCAACTATTATCAACGCCGATATCGCTCAAGACGGATCTCCCGCTGCGCTTCGAGCAGAGTATCTATTTTCCTCGAAACACTCTGTGTCAATTGAAGATGCACGACAGCGGCTCTATAAGGTCCATTCAATAGATTGGGGCTCACGACTTAGCTATGTCCAGAATGATCAAATTAGGAATGAAGATGCCGCGAAGAAGGAATTTCATTCCTCGTTTCCATTCGCAAGTAGGAGTCGAAATATCGTTGACGTCTCTCCCAACGATTCATGCACACCACTGTTCCGCGCCTTGATCAGAAGTCTATCACTGTCTACTGCACCGCCTTCATTTCCCGCCGCTTCACTTCCGGAATATTTATATGAGCAAGGTAGTCTTCCTCAGAACACTGAGTTCACCTTGTTACTTCCATTCCACCTGAATTTTACCCTCTCGTCGCTGAGGATGACCATCAGAGACTATGCATTACCGTTATTCGACCTTCCACCTCATGAAGGCCCCGATCAGACGACTTTGACTTTCGACACCGATCTAGTTATCGCAGAAGAATTGGCCGGGGGCACTTCCATTGACTGGGTCCTGTGTCCGGTATCGTATGCTCACGATGGCATCCATGGTGCTGCACCTCTTTCCATTTCCGTTCCCAAGACAATTATGCCTGTGAAGAGCTACGCGAACCCGGAAATCCTAGTGTCTACGCCTCATGCGACAGTTTTTTCTTGGGGTATGAGTTATGGACCTGCGACTCAAGATCTGATGAAAGTTCTGGACACCATCACTAGCACACCCCGCGATTCTTCTCCAGGTTTAGGTTTTTGGGACAAGGTCAGTAACTTCAGGGTCCCGCCTTGACGTCACTTAAGACTGCCTATAGTTGAGGCTCATATTTCATTGGAGCGTAAGAACGTCGTTCAAGGGCGAAGTACGATTTCATATGAAAGGTTTGACCGGGTATCTGTTGTGAAAAAATGGTACTCACAATCAAACAGGGCTTCGAGATCCCCACGAAATACTTGGGAAAGGCGCCGGTTTCGCTCTATCTTGGCAGGGCAATGCTAAGCTTTTGATTGGACGTCATAATGACGACAGAGAACTTGTACAGGTTATCAGTGACTCTATGATGATTGTTATACCAAAGTGAGAATCTTTCTCCCTGTGACCTAATATCTGTTGCTTATCAGTGCAAGCTTTCATCGGAGCAATTCTGGCTCGCTCGCAGTTGTCCCTGAATCTCGGCCGTTCAAAAAGATCTGTGCAAAAGTTCTTTCTGGTGTCCGTTTTGGTGTTGGTTTTGTGCTTGAACGTTCCTGTGGGTTCGAGTGCCGACATTGCAGTGGCTCCGCCTTCCATCGGAAATGCAGCTTCTTTGATTTCAAACCTCACTACAGTGTTAAGCTAGAGAAAAAGAAGAAACCGCCTGAAATCAAGGTCAGTGAGGCTTGGTAATGATAATCAATCACAGTCCTGAGGATGTTTCTAGGGACCAGAAGATTCGTATAACGGGTTCCGGTCTGATTTCATTCATTTGTCGGTTTCTTTAACTTCGCCAGTGAGAAGCACAAAGACTGACGACCATGACACGAGTGGTCTATACCTCACACCCAAAGCTTTTGCACATTTCTGGTCATGGTGGTCTTTGTTTGACTCGGTCATGTCTTTACCAATTCGCCAGGGTTCCTATTATCCAAGGCGTACAATATCTCCCAAGTTTGGACGACATATCGCTACTCTGAAGTATCGCGTATCAATCCGTCAGCTGTCTATCATGCATGGTTACATAGATAACGGTAGAGAAAGTGAGGATTTCTCTATTTTTTTCTTGCCGGCCTCTCAACCTGGATTAGCTTGGGCAGATGGAGTCACTCCCTGGGTTGGTGTCAAGGGCAAGATCGATGAATTTCAAGTCGATATGCATCAACGGGATCAAGAAACTGTTGTTCTGGGTTTGGGACCTCACTCTACCAAGGTCTTACGAAGGAAGCCTTTCTATGCCGCAGAGGTTGTTCTGAAAGGCTTAGATCTTCGTGCCATTCTTGGAATTTTTGCTGATCCCAATAAGCAATTAATTCCAGTGAATGCCCCTCAAAATAGCAGCAACTATAGGACAAGAAACGACTATCCCACAACACCTACATCTTCAGCTTGGTATGATCCAGATGATTTTGTGGAAACCGATTGGTCGTCATCACTCGACCCTACTTTCCATGTCTTACCAGTCGCCGTGTGCTCACATTTCATGTTCTTCAAACGTAATGATGCTCTCGTCGAGAATCCTTCAGAGACCAGCAAATTCGGCAACGAGGACAGTCATGTTTGCCTGCTTGGGAAGGAACCTTGTGCGTATATCGTTCTTATCTCTACGTCGCCGTTCATTCCGACTTTAAAATTTAGCTGTACCTGAGGTCCAAGCTGCTCTGACTTCGTTACGAATCGAGGAGCTTAAAGGTCTCATGCGAAGAGATAGCTTTAATAAGGTAATTGGGGCAGGATGACATGCAAGTTTACTGCCTGTAAAATCTCATTATTGTGTTTTCCAGGACAAATTTTCCGGCAAGAAAGTCTTCCTGCTGGAAAAATATATATCTCGCCTTCACGAGCCTTATATCAATCCTGGCGGAAAAGATACCAGCTCCCATTATCAAATGCCATCTGACAGTGTTTCGCCGGACGAATGGGCCGAGTTCGATAATGTTTACCAGATACATTGCCCGAAGTTCTTCATGGATGCCGCCGTTCGTGACGTGGGTCAACCTTATTTTTTACTAAGTTTGTTTGTTCAACTCCCACCAGATTATGATGCAGTATTATTACTGTTCTCGTGATCGCAAAGGATTAGAGTACCATATGGCGTCACGGTAAGCTTTCGTTTATATGGCATTAGTTTATTCTCAATGATCTTAGTGCCGTGAAATTTGTCCGAGACCAAGCAAACGAATTGTTGAGATCACAGCCTCCGAGTACCACTGAATCGTCTACCAAGAACGCAGCCCATGCTGCCGCAAGTGCACTGAAGCACATGTTTGTCCGGGACGACTCTGACTCTGAAGACTCGACGGAGGACATCGTTGATTCTGATACTTCGTCTTCAAATCTGGACCCTTTGCATGGCTGGTCCGATGGCGTGTCTCTGAAAAAAGGCCATTGCTGTCTTCTTCTAAAGCCGCAGGTCGTACTGCAAAATAGGGAGAAACCACAAGAGACGTGCGTAGTAGCCGCATTGCAAGCCAAACTGCAGTCATTTACCATTATGGATGATTCTAACGCCAAAGATCCCATCAGCGGAAAAGTTATGTCCAGGTAGCATCCCACTAACTTGTCCATTGTATTTACTGACTCAAACCCAAGGACCTATGCCGTTCTGTCCGGCATGCAAACATTTGCTCCTACGGCCAGATTGAGTGGTGATGGCTCTGTTCCCTTGGAAGTCCTCATTGATTTTCGATGTGAGAGTGACGAATTCGATCGCTTAGTACCTCAGACCGACGCCACTTTCCATTATGACAAATTTAACCGACTGCGACTGCGAAATAACGTTACTTCCGTGGTCACTAAATCCTCTGCGAAACGTTCAAGTATGGGGCATACACACTTGCAAGACCAGACGGTATGTTCAATAAAAATATAATCACCACCGAACATATGTATTGAGCATATTTCTAGGATCTCATCAAAGTCATTACACCAAGATTCACCGTGTCAGCTAGTGACCAGCATTTTAAGACCATTTCCAACATTGTGACGAAACTTTTACTTTTCTCCGATGCAACCCACAAGACCCGTGTTGACAGGCTGGAGACCTTGTTATTCACCTACGACTTCACCGATTATGCTTCCGCCTGTAGGGTGATCACCGATCTTCAGGGTCGACTGCGAAAGTCAATAGAGGTGGAGGAATTGGCAGTGCACACACAGCAGATTCAGACCCAAGAGGATGAAATTGAGCTATTGAAGCTCAAGGCCCACATCTACCTGTTAGGAGACGAGCTCAACTTCATATTTGATGCTATCAAGTTGGCACAGGACCGGTTCGACGACCAAACAGATCGAAAATCGGCACTTCTCTTGAACGCCTCTTCCTCTGAGATATCTTGGAATATGATGGATGAACAGCAGGAACTTTTGGCCAAACATGTTGTACAAGACATCGATTACTATTGGCTTAGCAGACAGGACAGTTCGACTTATAACGACCTTGCCATCGGTAGTTTACAAGCGTTTGATGGTTCTAAAGACGCTGTGTGGACAGAGATTCTCTCGAAGTACAATGAGCCGCCCAACCACCCTCTACTTAAGGTTTATTTCTTCTGACTCTGATTCTGCATCGGTCTGACTTCTTTATAGCGTGGACTTTTCCTTGTAGCAAGATGGTCCGTTCTTCCGCCGGTTGGAGGAATTAGCATCTATGAATTTTTTGAGCTTAATCTGCATCCCATGCGTTTGCAGATCGATGCTCGGGTTGGCCGTCGTATTATGGAGTACTTGTGGCCTGGGCGAAGAGATCGGAAGAAGGCTATCCAAGATAGTCCTTCTGACTCTTCTCCAGCTGTCGCTGAACCTCTGAAGCGATCCTTCCCACCTTCCAGGGCTTCCCTCGATGCAACTAGGAAAACCCACTCCCGACAATCTTCTGACTCTAATACATCTCGACTTGTACCACCAATGACGTTAAGAAGGCTGGGAACATCGCGATCTTTTTCGAATCTGAGAGACTCTCCGCCACCTGCAAGATCGCTGCCACGAACGCGTTCCTCCGAGGCTTTGGGACAATGGGAAAGCTCGAATGATCATATCGAACCGCGTAAACTGCGCAGGGGAGATAGCAGGCATGACTCCGGTCCAGTACCACGGCGAGGCGATGCAGCAGAGATGAGGACGCGATCTTCTCAAAAAACATTCGTGTTGGTTAAGATATCAAGGCAGGTGTTTTGTGCGACGATTATAATCAGATCTAAAATTTGTATCTTTTAGCCTGCACCTCCTCCTGAGTATTATGAAAGAGGAATCTTTCGTTTGTCGCGATGCTCGCATCACAACTAGAGACCTGGAGTATAGGAATCAAACATGGAGTGTAAGTGGCTCAGGATCATCAACTGTTGCCATTTCTCACAAGGCCCCTAGTTTGAAGAGCTTGTCGATCAGCTCATTCCGTCTGATACAAGCTGGAAAGGTTGGATCAAGATGGCATTCCATCAGCCTCTGGTCCCTGTACTTCCAGTTGCTCGGGAAATATTTTCTAAAACAAAATGGATTGCTACGAAGGGCGCGGCGGTACCAGAGTTCCACCACCCAGCTCTACCGAATTCTTCTCGCCAGAATCTTTTACTTCCAGCTGATGACGACACTAACCGCTCTGACGACAACCACGATACTCGCGAGCGCCTGCGAACACCTTCACCTCATCGAGGTTGGCGCAAAGCCTCAAAGAGGAAGTCTGACACCTCTCCACACATATTGGCGAATGCGCGCCTTTATGAGGAGCCAGAGACCTTGCCGGCGGAGCCCATCCGGCCTAGCAGTAGAAATAGAATGCTTTCATTGTTGGGGCGCAAGAAAAAGGACAAATCCGGCAATGTAAGTGCTTATGTATTTTGACTTTGTCCTCCTCTAAAAACTTCTTGGCATTCTAGGCTACACCAAAGACTACGGGTTCGTCGTCGTCGAATTCCATAGCTACGAGACGATCTACGGAATCAGGAGACAGAACACTTTAGGCTATCGATAGACCATTTCTCTCGCATCTGTACTATAGCATGGCATATTTATATTTCATTGGGGTGCTCCTTTTGTGTTCCCGGTCATGCCACCGGAGGCCGCTGTTGAAAGGGCAGCGGCGGTGTTTACGTTTGTGGAATGATATCAGCAATAAACTAAATTTAGGACTATTATAAGCGTGGATTTACTCTGCTTCCAATTGTCACGACTGCTGTCCCTTTGACCGCCATCTAGTTCGCTGTCGCTTGCCGCTGCGTCAAGCGCGCCCTATACCATGCCTTCCGTTCGTGTCAGGCGTAGCCAGTATGCGTCGTTGACCGATAGGCCTGCCCCCGACGAACAACGCACCCTGACCAACATTTTTAGACGTCCAACCTCGGAGCCTTCCAGCGATACCCCAGAACCTGCGACGTCGCCGCCGGGGTCACCAGTGATAACCCCACCCTCAGACCATGGCTCGCCTTTGCTCACGAATTCACCGGCAGCCCCACTGCCAGCTATCACTATCAACCAGCCGATAGCCACATTACGGAGGGGCAGACCGCGAGCAGGCAGCAGAGTCCAGGACCATCTTTTATCCCGGTTATCGTCTATACCCCTTCGCAGCCAAGGGAGTGGGAGCCCCCTGCGCAGTCAGGCTAGCATTAGTTCCCTTGGTGGTTCAAACCGAACGACATCGCCCACTGGTTTCAGCGCCATTGATGGAGTCCTGACCATTGAAGGTCCCAATACGGACATTCAAGTTCACTCTGATGACGGAGAGCCGGGTCTTGTGGGGAGCGCTTTGAGTCTTCCCCGCTCCGACGAAGCTAACGCCAGCTACCAATCATACCACCCATTAGACGATCACCACCATGACGATATCGTTGAGCATTTAGATGTTATCGGTGCGTGTACTGTACCCCAGATTTTCCCTCAAACTTACGACAATATTTTGTAGATCCTCAAGTCGCTACCGTTTCAAATCTCACGAACGCCGCAAACTCCATTTTAATGTAATTTCAACGTTAAGCCCTCCTGAACTGTGACTTATAGGCACACCTAGACCCCCACTTTCATGGTACTCCAGAAAACCTGTCGTTGTTCTCGATCCGCCTCTCGGAGAAGATGAACCAGACAGAGAGAAAGGACAGCGCAAATTCGACGACGAGTTAGATA
The DNA here is from genome assembly GCA_030435655.1 of Armillaria novae-zelandiae. Taxonomy (NCBI): domain Eukaryota; kingdom Fungi; phylum Basidiomycota; class Agaricomycetes; order Agaricales; family Physalacriaceae; genus Armillaria; species Armillaria novae-zelandiae. The sequence goes on along the minus strand of JAUEPR010000324.1, from coordinate 10,242 downwards.
GACATGTCGATGATGTACTACGTCGGCCTTCAAAAATTAGGCGCTCTCTTAAAGGTGTATGGTCGTTCTTAAAGACCCGTGAGTTTAATTCTATCTCCCGCATAAACAAGAACTAAATGTCGTTGTATAGCTATGGGTGTAAGTCATCACTCCTTTCTGTCTTGAGGCCGAGAATATAAAACATTCATTGTGTTACAGATCGTCACGGGCATTTACGGCTTTTGCGTTGGTGGGTTGTTCGTTATGGAAAGTACACCTGCTCTGAACTAGTTATGCTTCAGTATTCTGGGGAGCCGCTATTGTTTTGTTTCTTGCAAAAATTATCAATCTACATAACGAAGATCGTCAAGGGTTTTGGGTCGAAGTCAGTTCCCAGGTTACAAATGGTGCTTTCATATTTTTGCGGTGTTTCGACCGTCTGCTAAATATCTCTTTAGGCCTTTTCACTATCACTGGCATTGGCCTTATTCCCTCGCGCGTCCTTGACACATATCGTGAGCAGTATCACACAAATGCCGAGGCCTCCTCTCAACCAACACAGGGGTATATTTTATATGGCATTACAAACGCCGTTCACGGAAACTCCGTCGGGAAGCTGGTCTTCCACCACTGTTCGATGAAGATGATTTACCTGATCCTGCTTATGACCCGAACTATGTCCATGTTTTAACAGAGAAAGAGCAGGATGACTTGCATCGACGTTGGTGCCACTTTCTCGCTGCTGTATATACTTGGACTGACTGCTGTCTCCAGAACAACTCAAGTTTAAGCATCATCAGACATGGTACAGGCCTCACGGAACTGCCACACATCGAGCTTTTCCGATCAAGTATGTACCTTGCCGCCTTACACCGGGCTATTGGTACTGACATCCACCTAGCACCGCTCTATTAATTTGCTTGTTCAACGATGGCAACTCTTTCTTCCAGGCAAGTAATCTGCCTTATGTATTAAGATCATTCGCCTCACCGTCTACATCTAGATCATCCTCTGCGGTTGTATGTGGGGACTCAATCGGTCAGTAGTCATGATATCTTATCCTTTCAGTGCAATGACGTGTCTCTGAAAGGTTCGAGCGCCCAGCATGGACAACGGGCACACTTATTCCAGCAAGCTTCTTGTGTGGTATCTTATCGGCCGTTTTCATTGCCCGAGGAAGTGCAAAGACGAAACGAAAGAGCGTGGTGGAAGAGAGGTTAAGGGCTGCGTTGGCTATGCAAAATCATGATGATGACCATCTGCCAACGGAGCCTACACAAGGCAGACAAGCGGATTCCGCGCATTCGCACTCGCACTCGCACTCCATGGAGCCGGAGAAAGACCCCGAGAGCCCGTGGAGCCCGTCAGGCCCTCCGGAAGTTATCGTTGAGGAGGAAATGACAATCTCGGCTGCGGCTGCGGCTGCAGTGAAAAGAAAGAATAGCCTGCAGGCATCATAAATTTATGAACGAATGACTTATTCTACTACTCTAGTTTCACGACACATGTTGTAACAACTGATAATTTTTTAAATCACGGACGACGTTGGTTTTGGATATCTTTATTCTGGCGCCAAGCAATAGATAGCGTCCATCCGACTCGGAGGGCCAGGTCGAATCGAGCTCGGAATTTCTATTCAAGACAGATCAATGTTTTCTCCGCGGAGATGGGTCAGTCCATTAATTAATTAATTAATTCCTGAGACGCACACAACGCGTTCAGTTCGTGCCAAACAACGCGTCCTCATCATGCCTACCAAGTCCTATTTACTTTCAGAATACCTACCGCTCAACAAGACCATTCTGTGCTTTTTTCCACAACAAGCCGGTTTGGATTGCGCTCATGTCGGCCAAGTTACTGTGGTGACCAGAGCCAAGTACATTATAACAGCATGCTGAGACCTCACGATGATGCTGACCCGAAGTTCGAAGAAACCCTACTGTACCCGAACTGGTCGCGTATTACAATGCTCAAGACGATATTTCAGTACGTGATCCTGCACAAACTCGCTGCATCCACAGAATGGCTTAACTCATTGGATAGAAAGCCATCCAACGCCTCTTCGTCGGTCAAAATTTCTGCCCACTGCCACAAAAGATCTTCCTAGATGGAAAAGGTTACAAACTAACCGGCAGTAAGTAAGTCGCCTGCACTGCAAGCTCGTAAAGAAACTCATCCCTGCAGCTCGAAAAACGTGGAATTACGGCAAGAACTTCCTCGATCTACTGTGGGGAGGAGAGGAAGTAAAGCTGTTCACGGAGAAATGGACCTTCCTGTTCATCGTCGAAGAAAAAGACACGTAGCGACCCTATGTACTTCATGTATGCGGGCGAATTCGGTGACTAGCCAAAATGCGATTGCGATTGATACTAATTATACAGATTCGGGGATTGTTGAAATCCGAATACATGAACTACTGCCACACCAACCCTCCCCAGCCACGGCCCCGCAAAGCGGAAGCTCTCACTGAGTGAGCGTGCAGCAGTCTACTCTGCCTCCCTATGATGCATGTCCTAACGCCAGACAACAATATCGCCACAACTACCCAACGGTCACAGGACTGATGAAGCCCATAAGTTAACCAGTCAAAGAGCGCTGTTGAAGCGGAATGATAGGGGATATTTAAGCGTAGTTTTCACGAGCCCAGCGAGCACCAGAGACGAGGTTGATGAGCGAGGCTTCGGTTTCTTTCCAACCACGAGTCTTGAGACCACAGTCCTAAAGATCGTCGGGTCAGTCTAAGCTTTCTTGGAAAATGTACCCGACTTACAGGGTTGACAAAGAGCAGAGAGTCGGGCAGAATGTCAAGCATGGCCTTGAGTCGGTCCTTAATCTCCTGGTCACCGGGGACACGGGGGGAGTGGATGTCATAGACACCGGGCCCAATCTGGTTGGAGTATCCGTAGGTTTTGAAAGTGTTGAGGAGCTTCATATCACTCTTCGAGGCCTCAATGGAGATAACATCAGCGTCGAGACGCTGGATCGAGGGGAAGATGTCATCAAAGTCAGAGTAACAGAAGTGAGAGTGGGTTTGGAGTTGATCAGTGACACCAGCAGTTGACAACTTGAAAGAGTCGACAGCCCACTTGAGGTAGGCGTCCCAGTCAGAACGACGAAGAGGCAGCTGGGATAGAAGTACCGGTCAGGCGAACATCCCTGGGAACAATAAGACATTTCACTCACACCCTCACGAATAGCAGGCTCATCAACTTGAATGGCGCTGATGCCAGCCTTCTCGAGGTCAATGACTTCGTCCCGGAGAGCAAGGGCAAGCTGCTTGGATTGCAATTCACGCGAGACGTCGGCACGAGGGAAAGACCAGTTGAGGATGGTGACTGGGCCAGTCAACATTCCCTTCATTGGCTTCTTGGTCAAGCTCTGAGCGTAGCTACTCCATTGCACCGTAATGGGATTGGGACGGCTGACATCAGAAACGATGATGGGGGGTCGGACATAGCTGTTAGGGAAACGCACATATTAGGACATATTCTCCATTTGGACATGGAAACTCACCGAGATCCGTAACTCTGAACCCATGCATTCTGAGTGAAAACGAAACCAGAGAGCCGCTCTCCGAAGTACTGAACCATGTCATTTCTCTCGGGTTCACCATGAACGAAAAGATCGAGGCCAATCTTCTCCTGGAACTTCACAACGCTTTCGATCTCTTTCTTGATGAACTCATCGTACTGAGCCTCGGAGATCTCACCTTTGCCAAGCTTAGCGCGGGCTTGACGAATTTCCTTAGTTTGCTATATGTGTCCATTAGACGTTTGCCAAGAGAATGCTTAAGGAAAACTCACAGGGAACGACCCAATGGTGGTGGTAGGGAACTTGGGCAAGTTGAGGTGCTTTGCCTGGATGTCCTTGCGAACAGCGAAAGGACTCTTACGGTCAAGTTGATCGGGGGTAATGGCAGCAACACGCTTGCGTACAGTGTCGTCCGAGGTAGTCTCGAACTCACGACGCTTCGCAATGGAAAGTCGGTTAGCCTCAAGGGCTGCAGCGACAGTGGGATCCTGTGAACCCGAGAGGGCTGCAGCGAGGGTGGAAACCTCACCCGCCTTTTCCAAAGCAAAAGAGAACCAGTCCTTCTGCTCCTCGGTGAGCTTTTTCTCCGAGGCAAGGGTGACCGGGGTGTGAAGGAGAGAAGACGAGGTTGCAACGATGACACGGTCTGAGCCGAGAGCGTCTACAGCCTTCTGTCCAAGCTTGAGGGCAGCGGCGAAATCGGCCTTCCAGATGTTGCGACCCGAAACCAATCCCAAAGAAAGGACGATGGGTGTGGGCTTGATAGCGGCAATGACATCGTCAAGTTGGCCAGGAGCACGGTCGAGATCAATGTGGAGGCCAGCGATAGGCAGCTGAGCGACATATGAAATGTTCGAATCGAGACGAGAGAAGTAGGTTGTCAGCAAAATCTTGGGGGAAACAGGTGCAAGCTCAGCATAAGCAGAAGCAAACTGTTTCTCGTAGTTGGCTGCAACGTCGAGAACAAGAACAGGCTCGTCAATCTGAACCCATTCGACACCGGCGGCTTTGAGGTCGGCCAAAAGGGTCTTGTATACAGGTAAAAGCTTGGGGAGAAGGGAGATGGCCTGGAAACCAGGCTTAGCCTCTTTCGATGCCTTTCCGAGAACGAGGAAAGAGATAGGACCCAAAACGACGGGGCGTGTGGTGACACCAGCGGCCTTAGCCTCTTGGAACTCCTCGAGCGCCTTATTGAACTTTAGCTGGAAGTCAGTCTCCTCCGAGAATTCCGGAACGACATAGTGGTAGTTGGAATCAAACCTAAATTGTATTGAGTTATATGGATGGATGAGAATGAACCAGATGCTTACCACTTCTTCATCTCCGAAGCAGGAACGTCGACACCATCAGCTTGACGACCTCGCCCCATGGCAAAGTAGACATCGAGAGGAGAGAGACCATGGCCAGTGTATCGCTTGGGGATCACGTTGAAGGCAGCGGAGTGATCCAGGACGTGATCATACAAAGAGAACTCGCCACTGTCATGCGAAAAAAAATTGAGACAACATACAAGATCAGATAAGATCGCCTCACCTTGGGACAAAGTCAACGCCTTTGGCTTTGACAGAGGTCCAGCTTGTCTTCTTGACATCAGCTGCAGCCTTGGTAAGGTCATCTGCAGAGATCTTGCCAGCCCAGTAGGCTTCGACAGCCTTTTTCACTTCACGATTGGCACCTAGACAACTAGGGGTTAGCAAAACGCAAGAAAGGAAAAATAAATTTGGATGCGTACCGATGCGAGGGAAACCAAGAACGCTTGAGGCGACCATTTTTGTTCGTAAAATAGAAAAAAGTGAAGAGATGGTGATGGTACGATGGAAAGATGGATTCGCAATCTTGCGAATTTTTGTATGTCAATGGCACGTGGCTCGGTACCAAACTCCGAAATCCCGAATTGTTGTGCTTTGGCGTCTTGAACGTTGGGTGAGTTGCTGTCGTCCATGCTCCTCCGCGGTACGCCCGTTTCAACGCGGGTGCCCATTGCAAGCCGTCGATAGCCAATTCCAATCCCTGGCCATCAAGGGGGCTATATTGCCCAGAACACGTGCGCAACCAACCTGGGCTCCTTTGTCACGCTTTTCCACCCCGTTTTTCCACCGTTGCTCGGCGCTCACCTACTCGATACAGGAATATGGGCCAGACATTCAAGGTCTACTCAATCGTAGACAAAACACAGTCAACGCGCCCTTGGGTCGACTGTTCCATCGACTCGCAGAGGCTTTCTGCAGGCAAATTAAGCAAATCCTGATTGATATCATGAGGGTCCGGCAGTTCCGGACCGACTTTCCAGATCCACGGTCTCGACATCTCCCAAATCCTATAAATTGCGCCGCGTTGCTCTTCACATACCATCATCGTCTCTACCATGTCCGATAACCCTTCCTTTGTCTTGAACGCCATTGAGAACGTCTCCTACGAGGAGCGTCCGATCCCAGACAGTACGTCTTGGTGTCCATAGACGACATATGCTCACTCTGCTGTTCTAGTCGGCGAGAACGATGTCTTGGTGAAGGTGATGAAGACTGGTGAGTGCTTCTATCATCGATTTAACCTTCACAATCTGATCTCATCGCAGGTATCTGTGGATCTGATGCGAGTCTCATTGCTTATCCTTAAGCTTCGTGCGCTGATTTGGCATTAGGTTCACTATCTCGTACACGGTCGCATTGGTGACTTCGTAGTTACCAACCCTATGGTGTGATATCTCTGTCTGTGCACCCCGATGAACCATTAACTGATATTACGCAGGTTCTTGGTCACGAGTCCGCGGGTATCATCCACAAAGGTTCGCCACAATGTTTCACGACTCTTTCCGCTCTGTGCCTAATTAACTTTACAGTTGGATCAAATGTCAAGAATATCAGTGTAGGAGATCGAGTCGCAGTCGAACCAGGCGCAACATGCCGTTAGTGTCCTATCTTCCAATTACTAAATTGTTTGACCAACCTCGTTGTCTTGAACACAGGCACATGTGAAGCGTGTAAATCTGGCCGTTATGAGGTACTTTCGCCCTGGAACTACCGCCTGACAATGGGCTAATACATTCTACAGCTGTGTCCCGACATTATTTTCGCGGCAACACCACCCTATGACGGCACTCTTTGCCGATACTACAAGGTTCCTTCTGACCTTGCTTATCCGCTCCCTGAAGGAGTTACTCTCGAAGATGGTGCAATGGTTCGGCCTTCTCACATACATACCCTTCGTTGTTCTGAACGCGATTATAGATTGAACCATTGGCTGTGGGTGTTCATTCCGTAGCCAACTTGGGCGGATTCCGCTCTGGCCAGTCCATCATTGTCTTTGGCTGCGGTCCTGTCGGTTTACTATGCATTGCTGTCGCGAAGGCTCTTGGCGCCGCTCGAATCATCGCCGTCGATATCGTTCAAGAGCGTCTCGATTTTGCGAAGAACTACGCCGCTACCGATGTCTATCTTCCTCCACGTTTCAATCCGGGGGAAACCAAAATTGAATACAGCAAGAGAAATGGGGACAATTTGAAAGCCGTCCTGGGTATCACCGAACGAGGAAAGAACAGCCTCGATTTGGTTATAGACGCCAGTGGCGCTGAAGTATCCATTCAAACCGGATTCCAGGTCGCCAAATCAGGCGGGACCGTTGTTCAGGTGAGTCTTTGAATTCGTCGCCCTTGTCGTATTTAAGCCCCATGATCACTTGAACAGGTCGGGATGGGGACACCTGACGTTCCTATCAACATGAGTATGTTGGCCAACAAGGAGCTGACCTACAAAGGTTCTTTCCGTTACGGCGTAAGTGCAGGCAATGTTGATTACACCGACTGTAACTGACTAGATCTTTGTAGCCTGGAGATTATCCTCTCGCCATTTCGCTCGTAGCGCAGGGAAAAATCAATTTGAAGCCTCTGGTAACTCATAGGTGCGTCCTTACTGGCGTTTAATTTGTTTTTTTGCATCACCCAACCCTGATAATTGTTTCAGGTTCGCCTTCCAAGACGCCCTGGTTGCATTCAATACGACCAAAGCCGGAAAGAGTGCTGACGGTAAAGCACTCATCAAGGCCGTTATCTCAGGACCCGACGTTTCATTGGAAGAGAATTAGGTTTCGATTTGGTGAAAGGAGATTAGACTTGTCCGACCCTGGGGGTGAACTGCAATGTATGAAGAATGAAATGATAATGTGAAATATTCGATAATATACTCCCTGGACTAGAACCCTCACTTTTCTTGACCGATCTATTCTAAGCTAAGTACATATACAATGTCGTGTACTATTGACAGGTCGTCCAGGATGCCGTCATCGTCTATGAAGTTCGGGCATGATGGATAACAAGCTACTCCTCTTGTTTGGTGCACCTCAGGGTGACGATTCACTAATAATTTCTCTTTAGTTTGCACATCTCTCCTTGTTACCATGGGTAAAGTTACAGTCATGCCTTTATGGTGTTGGTCTGTATACTGCTTGTGTCGTCAGAAATTCGACTAATTCAAGCTTAGCCTTTGAACTGAGGAGCAATTCTCCTAACCGTCAGTCTGTCGAAAAAGATTACCGACTACGACACCAAGGACGGAACAATGTTAGGTCACAATACAGGACAGGAAAATATAGGAATGAATGGCGAGCATTTGGTGAAGATGAACAGCAGGAAGAGGTCAAAAAAGAATTCCGACTCTGAGGTGAATCAGACGAAGACACTACGAATCTTCGGAAACCGCGAAATCCAAGGTCCATCAAGACATTCTCTCCCCACGACGTCGTTGTCGCCATGTACTACTCAACCATCGCTGTTAATAAAGCCTTCTCATCCCAGATTACGAGTCCACTTGGGTCTGACTGTGAAAATCAGCTCCGAGTCTCGGAACTCTTCGAAGACATCACGAGAGTATTCCCCAATTCTACAACATCGACGTCTAGTGTGCCAAGCTCGTGCAAGATGACCCTGATCGTTAGACGAAGGCACGCCTGTCGACCACTTTTGTGTTCAGAGCAATACCCTGTTGCGGCATTGTGCTCAAGTCGCGCATGTACCATATCCGGCGGAGACGGCCATATGCCATGCCAAAGTCATAGTTATTTGCGATGCAGTCTTCAAGAAAGGAGGAGATGGATGGTATATCAAGGCTGTGTGATGTCCTGCGGGTGGTGTTAAGCACATCCAAGACGCCCAGAACGCCGAGGGTAGCGCAGGGCGCAGGGAGTGTCCGCAAGGCGAAATATTATCACAGGCTTTCTACCGCTGTACGCGCGTTGCATTGGAACTGCGATCGACGATTCCTCTTGACCCGTCTCAGTCAATGCGGAAATGCTGACTTCAGGAAAAATGGTATCCTGGGAAGGTGTTATCAATCTCCCCTTCATTTGTTTGCCGACTAACTTACCTCCGGTATATGATTCTGCCACTACTTACTAGCAGAAGGTGTGTCAGAATCATCATCCGAAATGTCACTAAATGATTGTTCTTATTCGAAACTAAGTCTCAACAATCAAAGCGTTGGCTGGTGTTGGCGAGCGCGGCGAAGAGTCTGGTGTCGCCTCCGAAGGAGGAACCACAGGAGATGAATCTTTAATCGTCCCAGTGATCGAAACGTAGGGATCTTGATTTCGATCTGACCTCATGCTGTTGTAAAGCGATCGAACCTTGTCCGACGCTTATACTCAGTACTCGAAACGAGAGTGATCACAAGGATACATACTAGTTCCTATCTTCTTCCAGGCTTAAGATGGGTTTGTAGCCAAGGGAGTGTTAAACGAAAAGATGTTGCCACTAAGTAGGCAGTATCGCAGGTCACTGCTTGAATTCAACTCCAGACTAATGCGAGGTCTTCGTGTGAACAGGATGGTAAAGTTTTTAGCATCTGTGCAACACGTAAAGCGCTCACAGCTCCTGTCGAACACGCCGCAGAGGCATGCTCCATCCATTCTTCTGACCTATCTACGGTCTTCGTTCATCCTCGGTATGGATGGGACCGACCCTGTACAATGAAGTAGAATCACACTTTCGGAAGGGTAAAGACCCTAGGTTCGTTCCGCATGCGTGAAGGTACGCTAGACTCTACTGAATATTTGAGGGATTTCGAAGACTGATTGAAGGCATTACGCTCCTTCTCCGCGCAAAGCGATAGATATCAGAATCAAAATTTCGTGGGATCAAGGCCTATTCTTCGATAAGTGAACGAAAACAAAAGTAGAAGCCAATGACACATTAAAAGAACCTGATGTTTTCCCCTAATTAAAACCCAACTTTGACTGAGTACCTACATCACTGTATCTCCGTTATAATATGTCACCCAATGGCTCTTCATGGTTCTTTTCCACTGGAAGATATACCCGGTCAGATAAGAGTGCCGTTCTTCGATATTTGAACTGGTAAAATTCAACGGCATCTTCAAGGCAGAGACGGGAGCGGTGGATCTTTGGTCAAAGAGAATAGCATCGCATGTTCGAAAAAAATCGATTGCGATCGATCGATCCTGACACAAAGGGTAGGGAATGATATGAAGACAGAAATACGAGTGTATGAACACGAACAAGTTGTCATCCACAGTTCAATTGACGCTTTACACCTACTTGACGTCGGACCGGATCCTGGAGGTTGCGTATTCTTGACTTGCAGAGCGAACAGAGCATTGAAGTAGAGATAGTGTTGTTTATCCTCCCAGAAAGTCCTTCCTTGTTACCTGCAAGCTCTTCTAACGCTCAGATTCATATGCTCCTTCAGCTAGAACCCCACCTTCATTAGCTGTGCTATTTATG
>JAUEPR010000323.1:0-5000 GCA_030435655.1 Armillaria novae-zelandiae | reverse complement strand
AGAGTGTTCAAAGCAGGCCTATGTCCGAATACATTAGCATGGAATAATAGAATAGGATGTGCGATCCTATTTTGTTGGTTTCTAGAGTCGCCGTAATGATTAATAGGGATAGTTGGGGGCATTGGTATTGAGTCGCTAGAGGTGAAATTCTTGGATTGACTCAAGACCGACTATTGCGAAAGCATTTGCCAAGGATGTTTTCATTAATCAAGAACGAAGGTTAGGGGATCGAAAACGATCAGATACGGGGAGCATGTAGTCGCGTTCAGGCCTTGATAAGCCACCGTCTCCCTGATAAAGCTGCTTGCAGCCACGAAAGAACTACACAGAGATAGGAGTGAAAACCTCATCTCGACCGCAGTATACAATCTAGGAGTGAATCCCTTACATTGTGTACCAGCTGCACTTAAGCGCGAGATAGATCAGAGGGTAACGCGACTGATCAATTTAAGTAATGAACAGCCTACAAGGTAAGGTAGAACCTGTTCATTATGACCGCGAGATTGACCAAGGGAGACGCGACTGGTCACTTTAGATTGGAACCTTTGCTCAAACCTATTTATAGAGAGAGGTAACTGTGCGAGGGCTTGCCCTCATGCAGGTAACCACCCAGAAAAATGCTACTAGTCCACTCCGACGTCACCATAAGGTAAGATGGTAAGACCCGGAGACGGCCTAGTACATTAGTGTATGAAATAGCTTGATAAACGAGTACAGAAGAGAGGTTACTGAACTGACGCTGAGGACACCATAAGGTAAGATGGTTAAGACCTCGGACGAAGTTTAGTATGCCAAATCTTATGGACTTATCTTTTACATATATTACCCTGAACGTTAGTAGATCCCCCTTAAGGGGAGCAGATTACATTAGATAGTAATGCCCTCAAAAGGGGCAAATAGATTAAGTAGTTAGTGAATGTAACTTAGAATATGTCAATAAATACCACTTGCTGATATCAATCTGGTGTGAACGACACAATATTGTAAGCCGATAAGAACCTTGAGTACTAAGAAATTGGACTTAGAAAATTTCTAAGAACCATCATGTAGAATAGACTTAACGAAATTATGAAATCCCTGAACAAGGACTCCACCGAGTGCAATCCATGAATGTGAATTTAGTAAAACTTTACATGAAGGCCACCGGAAAATCCTGTAGGGGTGATCCAGCGGAATTTAAAGAAGAAATAGACATCAGAAATTCTGTGATGGCTAACAGCTGATTATGTAAGCAGGAGGTTAGGGAAACAGGACGAGTTCCCTAAATAAAAATAGATCTCAAATAGTTGTAATGAGATCCCCTCCTGCTGCGACCAAAAATTCTAACAAATATGTCGATACAAACAAATGAAATGAGTTCCCGAAAAGGCTGTCCTGATGGTATCACGCAGGACAGTAACGGTGGTGTAGGGTTAAGACACCCGGATAGGTGTCTGTCGACCATCTGTGCCATGAGCAACCAGTTAGTGAACTCGGCAGAACCTGATGTGTTAGGTCAGAACTGCGCATCTCAGGCAACAAGTACAAGAAGTTCTGACAACTTTGTCTGCGGAGCAGATGCCCGCCCATCTCCAAGAATTGTAGAAGATGGGTCAACCCCCAACAATGCCATGCAAGCGGAGATGGGGGAACCGACATGCTCGCAGAAAGAAGAACAAACTACAAATGAACTGAGAGAAAAGAAAACATATGGCTTACGTATGGGATCTATGAATATCCGAGGAAAAGGAGTAAGCCTAGCAAAGTGGGCAACACTCCAATTCTTCATGAAAATCAATAGAATAGCAATCGTCGCTCTTCAGGAAACCAAATTATCTGCGGAGGATGTTGAGACAATTGAACGTCGACAGCGAAGGCTGAGAATAGTGTTTAGTGGAAACGGGTCCAACAAGGAAGGAGTAGCCTTTGTAATAATGAAGGATTTTGTAACAATAGAAGAAAACATGAAGGTATTTGAGATGATTCCTGGACGTCTTTTGGGGCTACAGGTACACCTCAAAAGACATGGAACTATAAATATGATAAATGTGTACGTTCCAAATGAAAAAGAAAGGAAAATTCCCTTCCTAGATGAAATGTATGTAAAGATAAAGGAGCACAGGAGTGTACTGAAAAATGCACTGATACTAGGTGACTGGAACTGTGTATCACGAGCATGTGATCGCCTCCCACCAAGGGAAGATGATGCAACAGTAGTAGATATGATGGAGCTAATCCTAGCAAACTTAGGTGTAGAAGATGGGTGGGCAAAGGCCAACCCCAATGAAATTGATTTTACATTTACGCAAGAAAGAGATGGACCCAGCCGACAGGATGTATCACAATCAAGGATAGATCGAATATATACTCCAAAGAAGATATGGAATCGTACAACAGACTGGAAAATAATCCGCCTGCCAGAAACGGTATCGGATCATGATATGGCAACTGTATTATTATCACCAGAGAACCTTCCAAACCTGGGAACAGGAGCATGGAGGATAGACAGTGATTTGATTGACAACCCTCACTTCCAAAAAGAAGCAGAGCAGATTCTGACAAGGTGGACCAAGCGCCTTGACAACTATGAAAGTCAGGTAAAGAATAAAACAAGGAAAGAAATATCAGCCATACGCATGAATGCCAACCCGCAAATCTTCAGTGATGATGCAAAGGAAAGCATTCAAAAAGTTGCTAAAATGATACTGAAGAATGAAAAAAGGACTAAGAATGAGAAAGTCGCAACACTGAACAAGGCAATCAGCTCTCTCCTGAATGAGATAAAAACAGAAATCACAGATGAAAAAGGAATGAAGAAGCTAAGAGCCGAGCTCGCAGGCAAACATAAGGAACTAAGAAAGGAGAAGAAGAGATGCTATGACCTAGCACGAAAGAAAGGAAAAAGCAAATTTCACAGAGAGGGTGAAAAGAGTACAAAATGGTGGTACAATTTAGCAAAAGACAGGAACGAACCAGAAATAATCTTTGAACTATTGGATAAGGATTCCAATAACTACACAACGGAGACAAAAAGAATGATACAGATTGCCACAAAGCATCATGAAAGAATGCAAAAGACACCAGAAATGGACCCTACAAGGACTGAGGCAGTGAAACAAATGAAGGCTTCAATTGAGACAACACTAACAACAAAAGAACATAAACAAGCAAAGAAATCAACAAGAATAGCAGAAGTTGAAAGAGCGCTGAAGGAGGCTGACCCAAACACGGCACCAGGCCCAGATGGAATAACATATAAATTTTGGAAGCATTGGATGAAACGAACATCAAAGATAAAAATAGCACGATTATTAACCAGAACGATAAATGACATAGAGAACCATGGTATACTAGATGCATGCAGAACAGAGGGTCTGATGTACCTGCTATACAAGAAAGGGGATCGACGCCAAATAGAAAATTACAGACCTATAACAATGACAAATACAGATTACAAAATTCACACTAAAGTGATAGCGACAAGGTTAGGAAAGTGGTGTACGACACTACTCAATAAAGATCAGGCAGGTTTTGTACCAGGACGAAGCATATTAGACCACACTAAGACAAGTGAGCTAATGCCAGAATACTGTGAGCTTAAAAAGATCAATGGAATGATAATAGCCTTAGATCAGGAGAAGGCATATGATAGGATAGCCCATGATTACTTGTGGGAAATACTGGAAGCCTACAAATTTCCCAAAGAATTTATACATACTATAAAATCCCTATATAAGAAGGCAGAAACAAAGATAATGGTAAACGGTGTCCTCCCAAAGGCCTTTAAAGTAGGCCGTGGAGTCCGACAAGGGTGCCCGATGTCATGCCTACTATATAACCTTGCAATTGAGCCTCTGGCAAATCTCATACGAAATTCAAACATAAAAGGAATACCTATTACAGGAATAACAGAGTCCCTGAAGGTGAACCTCTTTGCAGATGACACACTAGTATATATGAATGAAACAGATAGCATGGACGAACTGGAAGGAATCATTCAAAGATTCTGTTTAGCGTCGACAGCCCAATTCAACAAAGGAAAGACAGAATATCTACCTGTAGGAACACCAGAATATAGGTTGAAGGTGAAACAAACAGGTAAGCTAAATGATAATGACACATACACCATGGATGTGTCACGAATAAAAGAGGATGGAGAAGAAATGAGAACATTGGGTTGCTATGTAGGCAACATGGTATCTCAAGACAGACAATGGAATGAAATAATAAAGAAATGCAAGGAAGTGGCAGAAAAGTGGGAAGCCCTCCACCCTTCATTAAAGGGCCGAGTGCTAATAATGAAAGCATTGATACTCTCCAGAACCCACTACCTGGGCATGGTGAATACAATGCCAAATTGGGTAGTAAAGAAACTGATACAGATAGAGACCAAGTTTATTTGGAATGGCAGACGTCCTTTCATGAGATGGGATGAAATAACAAATGAGATTAAAGATGGCGGTCTGGATGTACCAGACCCAAGAGCTAGAAAAGATGCCATGGCACTGAAATGGCTACAAGGATGGATGAAAGATGAAGATGAAAGAAAACCGTGGGCCTATATGGTTGATGGTTTCCTCCAGAATAGTGCAAAGATTGATACACGATATAATGACCCAGCGCTGCTCACTCACTTCCTGATCCAGAATTGGGAGGTGAAGATGAACTCGCAAAAGAACAAGTTGCCAACTGCGGTAAAGGAAATGGTAAGAGTTGCGAAAAGATATAATGTTCGCCTAGATGCATTGAAACTAAGTAAACATGTACAAGACAAGATCCCAATATGGTATCACCATGCTCTCCCTACAAAATATAGAATGTCCAAAAAGGCAGCAAAGTGCCTGCAAAGAAATCAATAAGGTTCATACAGTACAAGATGCACGAATGGCAGTGGCCTTCAGAGCAGCCATTCCAGCAACATGTAAAAATCCAAAACAATGCGAAGAATTTATGAGAGAAACCTTGGAGGTAATACAAGAAAAGTATGTACCACAAGGCTCACCGACTAAAGATGGGTTGGA
>JAUEPR010000322.1:0-25290 GCA_030435655.1 Armillaria novae-zelandiae | reverse complement strand
GATATCCAAATAACACTCATATTCCTCTTACAGGAGACTCCTCATCGCTAGACTCAGACTCAGAGCAGGATAGCGCTGTCGTTCCCATCAACCAGACCGAATATGCTCAGAGATGCCGAGAGGTTATGGAGCTGTATCGGGCCCTTCAAGACCTAGGGTTCGTGTTTTCTACGGCTCTGCGATATATGCTTACGTCCCCTTTAGTGCAGGTAGTTTGCTCACAACACTGCCCAAGATCATAGTTATCGGTGGTCAATCTAGTAAGCCATTCGTTGAATATAGATACGAAAGTCATAGTAATGCTCCGCTTTGAACAGCTGGGAAGAGCTCGCTGGTAGAAGCCGTATCTGGAGTACGCCTACGTTTTTCTCTTGCCCGTTACATTGTTTCATTATCATCTAGATCAATGTACCGAGGGACAGCGGTACTTGTACCAGGTAAGTGCACCTCAATCCTTCCTTGTGCGATCTCACTCCTTTCCAAGGTGTCCGATGGAATGCACGATGCTCAGTTCATCCTCCACGTGGTCGTGCACGATCTACCTCAACGTCAAGTATGGGTCAGATGGTAGCGAACTCGTCACCTCAAACAAGATTCAGTTTGGGCCAGTTATCACAGACAAGGATGCAGTCGAGGTAGGGATCCGCCGAGCTTCAAGCGGCGATCCTCTGCCAGCATCGTCCCAAGGAGACTTCATGAGCATGGGCACGGCTGACCTTCGCAATCTTGCTACAAGAGACTCACAGATGCTATCGTTTTCGAGGAATATCGTGCAGGTGGAGCTGAGAGATCCGGACCTGACGGATCTGTCTTTCATTGATCTACCCGGTAAGGCACTCTTATCCTTGTCTTCGTATGCTAACTGTTACTTTGGCAGGGATTATCCACAACGCGGAAGAAGAGACTATCACACTCGTTCGCGACTTGGTGGTTTCCTATATCGAAGAATCGGAGAATACCATTGTCCTTATTACAATCCCGATGAGCGGTGCGTTGTCTTCCTGTGACGTCAGATGTATCTTCCTCACACTCTTCTGTCTATAAGATGATATTGAGATGCAAGCTGCGGTGAAACTCACAAAGTCTAAGGATCCGAGCGGTGATCGCACGATTGGTCTGATCATTTGTTTTGCCACCTCTTGACCGACCCTAATTGTTGCTACAGGAGTGTTAACCAAACCAGACATGCTTACAACAGGTGCCTCTGGTGCGCGTGACAAGTGGAGGGAGATCATTCTCGGGCAAGATCAGAGGCACAAGCTCAAACATGGATACTATTGCGTTCGTCTCCCGGACGATGATGAGCGTAAGCGCAATATCTCTCGAGACAAATCCCAAATGGCAGCCCAACAATTCTTCGAGCGGACCTCTCCTTGGAGGGAATTCACTGATCGTAGTCGGTTCGGCATTCCGGCACTTGTGCGTGATATCAGCCGACTTTTGGTCGGGCTCATCGAGAATTAGTATGTGTGCGATTCTTTTCCCTTTTCCCTGTGCTCAATCCTATAGTATACCGACCCTGAAGGAAAGTGTTGACAATCTCCTCACCCGCGATAAAGCGGAATTTAGCGCCCTTCCCCCTCCACCGCCTATCGACCAGGCGTGGACCCAGATTATCATTCTCATCGACCACTTTTGCGGTGACGTCAAGGCCGCCGTTGAGGGAAAGGAAGAACACAAGAAGCTTGTACAGAGCAACCGCGCTCGGTATGAGCAGCTTAAGCGTGACATCCTCTCAACGTGCCCGGACTTCAGACCATTCGACGATAAGACGCGGTATCGGGATCCATGCATTGAGGATGAAGTGTTCGAGAGGAAGGCTAACCCACATGTTCGTAACGCTACTTCCAATCCTGTAATGGATATCAAGGATGTGCGAAGAGAGATTCAAAGGTGAGTGGATGTCGCTCTTGACTTTCCGGTGTCTATCTAACTGAGCATCTACTACCTCTGTAGCTGCATCTCATGGGAACTTCCTGGTGAAGTTCCGTATGAAACGACACTCAAACTGATTGATCGTTTTACGAAAAAGTGGCCGACTCCTTCCGAGGAATGTTTCAACGACGTATACAGGGCATCGTCAGTGTATATCCAGAAGTTGGTTGCGCAGCATTTTGGACAATTCAAACTTCTAGAGATGCACATTGGGTTTGTCTCTTCCATTCGCCTGTCCTTCCTACTTGGTCTGAAACCTCGCATCTATCTAGGGAACTTGTGCGCTCACAGATGGAGATCTACAAGAAGGAGGCACTTGTCACACTCCACAAAGCTGTCAAGCTGGATACTTCGCCCAAGTTTACTCAAGTACCGCATTACTTGATGGAGCGCTCCAAGTGGCTTGAGCAGTTTCATAAGGTGTATAACACTTCTAGTACCTATTTACTCCGATCCGAGCCCGGAGTGAATTACTATACAGTTCGTGAAACTGCAGAGGACGGAGAGGCACTGGTCGTGATGGCCAAGGTCCGAACATATTTTGAGGTGGCTTATAAGGTTCGTCTCTTGTCTACCCGTCCTTGCCTTTGTTGACTCTAATTGGTGTTTAGCGATTCATTGATAATGTCCCGCTTACTATTGAGCATGAATTGCACCAGAGTCTCTCGGATCGCTTATTTCAGAGTCTTATCAAGGATATGGGAGGACCGAATGCTCATGAGAGGGCTAGGGAGTTGTTTAGAGAGGATCCGGTCATCGCGTCAAGGAGGAGTGTATTACAAGAGAGAATTGCAAGGTTGGAGGAGATCAGGGGGAGGTTATATTCTTTCAGATGAAATATAAATGTACTATGTCTGTGCCGTATTGTTATATGTAGTTGAATAGCAGCAGATGTCGCCCTACCCTTGATATTTTCGGAGACATCGGCCCGGTGATATCACGCCAGCGCTTTTTTGGTGATCGATGATTTCCTCGACCTTCCACCCCATCCGCCATCAGGTTGACATATCGTCGTCTATCTGCGAGGATAAAGAACCCAATATCTTGAATGTCGTGGCAACCAGTCACTGTGGACCCTTAGCGTCATGGACCGGCGGTGGTAATGAAGGATCCTTCGTGGGTCGTCGACTTATTGACTCATCCTTCTCATTACTCACTTTACGTTTTGAGGTAGCAACAAGCGCCTTCGAACAATACCCTCAGATAATAACCACACATTTTCTTCGGTTCAGAGCTTAGCAACAGCCGTTGTGAATGATTTTCTATACCACACGCAGAAGCATCGGTCAGGCTATCTATTCATTGTGCATATCCGAATTCCTTTTTTCTTGAATTCTTCCAAACATCATCTTATTCAATGACCCAGACATGGCTTGATGGTTCTGACGATATTTTCGTATTTTTAAAGACTTACTTCCTCGCAGTTTGTAGTTATAGTCTTGCTTAACATATCATTTTTACAGGGAACTCATCTACCACGTACACAATGTCTTCGCCCTCATTACTGCACGGTAGGTGCTTTTCTATGCTTCGTTGCGGATAGTTTTAGGAAGGCACAATAAGCGCCATGCATCGTGGTAGTCACACGGGATATAAGGACGATTAGCACGCCTCAGCTCCTTCCTTCCCAACTGCCACCAGATGTCGTTCCTTGCGAGGCGTACCACCCGTAGGGCCAATACCAACACCCAGAATGGCACCTCAAACAATTCTCTTCCCCCTCCCGACACAGATTCCCCGCCCTCTGAGCCAGACCAAGAGGGCACTGCCGTTCCCATCAACCAGACGGAATACGCTAGGAGATGTCGGCAGGTCATGGAACTGTATCGCGCTCTTCAGGACCTAGGGTTCGTAGACGCTACCTCTTTCGGATGTATACTTATACAGCCATCTGTCACAGTGCCGATAGACTGTTTCCAACGCTGCCAAAGATCATAGTTATCGGCGGTCAATCTAGTGAGCCATTCGTTGAATATCGATACGAAAGTCATTCTAATATCCGCTTTGAACAGCTGGAAAGAGCTCGCTAGTAGAAGCTGTCTCCGGAGTTCGCTTACAATTTTCTCTTACCTGTTTCATTCTCTCATTATTATCTAGATCAATGTACCGAGGGACAGCGGCACTTGTACCAGGTAAATGCACCTCAATTCTTCCCTGCATGATCTCACTCCTTTCCAAGGTGTCCGATGGAATGCACGATGCTCAGTTCATCCCACACGTGGTCGTGCAAGATATACCTCAACATCAAGTATGGGTCAGATGGTAGCGAACTCGCCCTCCCGAACAGGATTCGGTTTGGGCCAGATATCACAGATAAGGATGTGGTCGAGCTATGGATCCGCCGAGCTCAAGCGGCAATCCTCGGCTATCATCGACGTGCGAAGGAGGATTTCTCCAACATGACCGCGGAGGAGCTCCGCAATCTTGTTACGACTGACTCGGAGATGTTACCTTTCTCCAAGAATATCGTTCAAGTCGAGCTCGGAGATCCACTGTTGACGGATCTGTCGTTCGTTGATCTACCCGGTATGGCGCTCTCATCTTGGTCTTCGTGTCCTAACTGTTACTTTGGCAGGGATTATTCACAATGCGGAAGAAGAAACTATCACGCTTATCAATGACTTGGTTACATCCTATATCGAAGAATCAGACAATACGATTGTCCTCATCACCATTCCGATGAGCGGTGCGTTTTTTTCCCTCTGATACTACGTATGCCCTTCTCATGTCTCTACAAGACGATATCGAGAATCAAGCCGCCGTCAAACTCGCCAAGTCCCGGGATCCCGATGGTGATCGCACAATCGGTCTGAATCTTCCTTTCTCCTACTTTTATGATTAACCATAATCGTTTCATACAGGAGTGTTGACCAAGCCGGACATGCTGACAGTAGGCGCCTCTGGCGCGCGCCAAAAGTGGAGAGATATCATTCTCGGGCAAGAAGAGAAGCACAAGCTCAAACATGGTTACTATTGCGTTCGTCTCCCGGATGATGATGAACGCAGGCGCAAGATTCCGCGAAACGAATCACAAGCATTATCTAAAGTCTATTTCGAGAATAATTCCCCCTGGAAAGAGTTCGTCGACCGCAGTCGTTTCGGTATACCGTCACTTGTACATGATATCAGCCGGCTTTTAGTCAGGCTTATCGAGAACTAGTACGTGTTCTCTTATTTGCGTGTACTTGGGCTCATTCTCTTCTCTTTCAAAGTATCCCAACCTTGAAGAAAAGCGTTGACGATATCCTCGCAAGCGATAGAGCGGAGTTGAGCGCCCTCCCCCCACTACCGCTTACTGGGGAGGCTTGGGCCCAAATTACCCTTCTTATCCATAAGTTCTGCGTCGACGTTCAAGCCGCCATCGAGGGGAAGGAAGAGCACAAAGGTCTTGTACAGCGTAATCGCGCTAGATACACGCAATTCAAACGCGATATCCTCGGGACGTGCCCCAATTTTCGACCATTCGAAAATAAGACCCAGTATCGGGATCCCTGTATCCGGGATGAGGAGTTCGAAGGGAAGGATAACCCGTACGCTTACATGGCGACGTCTGAATATGTCATGGACATCAAGGATGTGAGAGGGGAAATTGAGAAGTGAGTGTGCTTATTGTTACACGTTCCATCTTACTGAGGTTGTCGTGTAGCTGCACTTCGTGGGAGCTCCCTGGTGAAGTCCCGTTGGAAACGACACGTAAACTCATTGAACGTTTTACAAAGGAGTGGTCTAATCCTTCAATGGAGTGCTTCGAGGCTGTGTATGACACCTCGTCGGCGTACGTTCAGACGTTGGTTGCACAGCGGTTCGGACAGTTCAAGCCCTTAGAGACGCATGTCAGGTTCGTTGTTTGTATCTTCCGTCCCTTACTCTGAGGCCTTATGTTCTTCCCAGCGCACTTGTGCGCGCTCAGATGGAGATGTCCAAGAGCGAGGCCCTCGTTATACTCGGCAAGGCTATAAATTTGGAGACATCTCCCATCTTTACTCAAGTACCTCAATACTCGATGGAACGCTCCAAGTGGTTTAGGAGGTTGTATAAGGCCTATAGAGATCCTCATAGCTATGGCCATTCCGTCTCAATGCCTGCTGCAGTTCGCGAGGCAACAGAGGACGAAGAAGCACTCCTCGTGATGGCCAAAGTCCGAGCATACTTTGAGATAGCGTACAAGGTCTGCCGTGCTATTCTCCACACGCTCCTTCCTTTGCTGATTCTAGCTGGTATATAGCGGTTTATTGACAACGTTCCGCTCACCATCGAGCATGAGCTTCATCAGTCCCTGCTACATCGCTTATCTGAGAGTCTTATTCAGGACATGGGAAGACCAGATAGCAGTCAGCGGGCTAGGGAAATGCTTCGAGAGGATCCAGCGATCACGTCCAAGAGGAAAATCTTGACAGAAAGAATTGCGAGGTTGGAGGAAATAAAGAACAAGCTGTCCGCGTTTAGATGATCTTACATATGCGCTTCAAGTCTGTGTACAGGACAATTCTATCTTTTTGATTAAGTACTTGAAGATATTACTTGTCATCCTGTTTTCCTGACCTGCGGGACTACAGCATGGAGTTCTTGCTCAGGATTTCACCAGGAAGTCTATTGATCACACATGCACTCTTCCGAAATTTACAGCACTCATTTCTATCACGTTTGTTTAATTTGAGCACAGTTTAGGCGAAAAAAGAGCTGACAGATGCAAGGATATGCCTCCATCCATGGTTGAATTGATCATGATGGATACAACGAAAATTTATCGGTATGTGTATGACGAAATAGAGACATAGTTAATAAACAAGCCAGTCAGACAAGCTCTTGTGGCGTAGTGGTAGCGCGTCGCACTTGTACCGAAATTGCATGCGAAGGTCACTCGTTCAATCCGGGTCGGGAGCATTCTTTTTTATGAATCTTCTTCTTGAAGAACAATACGGTTTCTAAGATGTATGATGGTAATTTGTAGGAAGTCTGCTTTCTTCTCCTTTCTCCCCGCAAACACCCCGCGGGAACTTCAGACAAACTGGACTGGACATTGGGAATTATCATTTCATATGGGTGATTTCTATTAAGAGGACGGCAGGAAAGGAAGCTGGAACGTAATATATCTTCTCCGCGAGGGCTTTATATCTTTAAGCCTATGCCAGGGAGTTCTTCAGTGTTGATTAGAATATGTATCGCAAAAAACCTTACTCGTGTTCTCGCTGCCAACACGAAGGCAAACAACATTGCGACGAGCGTTGCCATACATCCAGTAATGATGACGGCCACCGTACGCGCAACGGGGAACTTCCCTTCCGTCAAAGCTACTTGAACGGAGAAATACCTCGACACCCCAACGGCAAGTATCCCCAGAGCTAAAAGAACCGTCGTGGCTCCAAGGGGTTTAGCGTATCCCTGAGTGGTAGCGCTAGTAGGCGAAAACGAGGCGCTCTGCATGGCGATGGAGAACAGCTGAACGAGAGCGACGCCGGTAGAGGCGAGGACAAGAGAGGTTCTCACATACGCAAGGAATGTCCTCTCAGAGGCAAGGTGATCCCTGGCGACGGAGCCGTTGTTTTCCAGTGTCAGGCTGACGTGCATCGTCAAGTATTACGTCCTCCTCCACCGCTTCCTGGGCGCTTTATAGCGTTGTCTATTCCAAATCATGTACCTTATATATCCCGTCGTGGGATAGCGAGTTTAAAGTCGACCCGCAATAGGTACCGCGGTTGAGGAGGTGGCGTGTCGACAAGCCTTATGAATGATGCGCCGAGTCCATGTACTCCCACACTTCGAAGTTGTGTAGGAGACCTTTAGCTTAGTTGTTCGAAAATGCAGCCAATATATATGCTCACATAGGCAGATTCGTAGGCTTGAAGGCAGGCCTGCAGCGTACTCACGTTCATTATAGATTCTGTCCGGACCGAAGGCCATGTGCCATTGTCGCCGGGTATATTTGTGACTAAAAACACGGAACTGTGCGGCTATAAGCTCTAGTGAACCTTTCAATCATCGCCATCGCTCGGCCGTGAGTTTCCTGCGTATTCGCAAGGTCCTCAGTATATGGAATCGCTTATATCGTCATATCAAGTCCGTCCTATCGTACCGTCCTGTATCGATGTGATGAGCTAACTTCTAGCTGTACAGGCTACACCTTACTCACGCAACATATCACTTTAATGAAATGTGAGAATCCGGGGTTTTACTAGGAAAATATCAGTCAGCTGCTCTGCAATGTGCATTCCACGTCGATATTGAAGCCGATCTCTTCGTAAGTTGGATATAAGTATGGCCCGGATTGTCTTTGCTCTGATACGGGTTAACTGAGCTGATTGGTACAGATAAGAGAATTTGAATGAACAGAGTTACGTACTTTCTGCAGTAAATAATTTCCTCTCCCTGTGCTAATGGAATTCGGAGACTACGGAAGATGCTTACGGAAATGGGCTTTTGCCGCTTCGGTAGTACGCTACAGGGAGCGTTGCCAGGACATTTACATAAAAGGGTTTAGTTGCGACTGTGTCATCGGGTGCCAGCAGAATAGCAGAGTGACTAGCATAAGGCTCTTTAAGTGTGCGAATGAAGTGGTGACGAGTCCTTAGTGGCGTCTCTACTTTCCAAGGGTTGTCCGGTACCACGTGATCGAGCCGAACTTTGCCGCAACCATCATCCTAGACTCTTTTTCTGATAAGTATCCACTGTGTAGGTTGCCTATGTTACTAATTTATGCGTCTTCCTACCATTACTTAGCCTCTGGGAAAATTAGTATCTCTAGATATTCTATGCGCGCTCCAGAGCCTGGGCGGCTCCGAACATCGGCCACTTTTGTTTCATTCACAATGAACATGGCTTATTTATCCTGTGCTGCTTTGTTCTTCGACCCCAGTGCCACCCGCGGCCTATAAACCACAGATTTGAAACTTTTGTCTTTGGCCATCTTCGATTTTGTCACTGTGACTAGTGGCACAAAAAACGAAGCACTATAAAATGCCCACAGCCGTTTTACAATCCTCCCCTCTCAAATTTTTTGGGGAAAATTCTGACTCTCTTAACTATGGCCTACCCTACCTTTCAGGCATCTAACTCACACCCGAGCCTCGCTCCATATCCTAACCACAACGACTATCAATGCTTTCCCAGATACGCAGAGGGAACGGATCGTGACGGTACTTGCAATGCTCGTTTCTGAACTTGAAAAGGGAAATAACCATTTGCCACTAGGTCCCGCTGGAAGCGGACACTCTTTGGGAGACCCGATTTATGAGCATAGACTTGGTCAGCCACACGTATTTGCCTTTGCGAAACATATTTAGGATTTTACAGTCAACGCTAATCCGTACCGTCCACTGTATGAAACGCGAGTGACAGATCCGCACCAAGACACGCTCGATCTAATAGAACGCCACAAGGCAAAGGTCTTTGCAAGTATTGCAAGTCTCACGCACGCCGTGCATCGAGTGAGTTTACATCACGTATTTCCGACAGAGCAACTTTTCAATCCAAAATGCAGCAAACAAATTATTATCGGTTCTCTGGTGAAGGTATTCCCTTTGAGATAATACCCTTTTCGAATGGCTCGATGCCCAATAAACTCCCGGTACGGAATTGAATTGGTCTGGTTGCATAACCTTGTTTACCTGTTCTATTCTTCTCAGCATCTGCTTCCGGCTCTGACTAGCGTACATGTCGTAAACGCTCTCACCCCGGAGCAGCTAGTTCGATATTGCTCTGGTTATAGGATAGTTCACGACCCCAAAAACATAGAGCTGATGATTGTCGACTTGAAGGCATATATAGGCTGCGCCCCTTGAGGCTGTATGATGGACCGGAATCATTTAATCGACACCCTTATCCGAACAATCCATGCCAAAGACTCGCTACTCCTCATGCTACATGTCCTCCGCTGTATTTCACTTTCAACGCACATTGTACTTTACCTTCACGGATCTTCATGGGATAAATATCATGTATTAACACTTACTTCGCGACAAATCCCGGTAGCCACTTCTCCACGTAAACTAGAAATGAATTTTGCACTGCAACAACGGTATCGTCAGGTGCGGCAAGTGTGACCACCAAATCAGTACAATGGAACCCGTTCGAGAGACCGATAGGTTGATCGTCGGTGCTCACGGCCGTACTATTCACAGCAGATACTGTCCCCTCTCTCCACGGATCGCCTGGGTGATGTCAGCAAAATGATACACATTGTGGAGTCTACGATACCCACGTTTTCCATTCGCAAAGAACAGCCTTGTATTCTTGACGCCCCACCCACCATACAAGGCATTGATGCGGTCAGCGTCGGGAAGTGGAGCTGTAGAGAACGCTTCGGGAAAAGTGGTTACGCATTCTTGCTGGACAATGAGTCCAGGTTCCTGTCAGCTAGCCCCGGTATGAAACTAGCAAATCGACACTAACCAGGTCATCTTGCCACTTGTTAAGTCTTGAAACGATACCTCCCTGTCCAATGGGCGGTCCGTCCTGCAACGGTTCGTCGGTTTTGTATCGTGAAGTCGTGTGAAGAGAAACCTACCAAAGACTCTTCAATTTCATTACATCTACCAGCAGAATGTCAGCATGAGGGATGATTCGAATACTGTTGTGAAAATAACGCACTCTAACCAGAACCATGAGCGATATGTATCACCGACAGGGTAGTCGGCTCTAGCCTCGAGCTCTGGGGGAATGACTTGTTTGTCAGGCATAGCTGCAGGCATCGGTGGCCGGCGTAAGGTACTAGAGCACAGTCTAAAAGACGATCTCAGAGATCAACTCGAGAAACGTACACCGTAAAATCATCTTACCCATCATCATCAATACAATCTAAATAACAGTCATCAGCAAGTAGACTAGGGAGGGATTAATTATCTCCGTGACTCGCCTGCATCAGCCGCATAGCTTACGGAGAACCATTTAGCCCAAGCCGAAAGCGCGTTGTCCACTCCCCATCCATTCTCAGACGCCAGCATTCCATTCTTCACCTCGAGCGCATCACAGAATTGGTAGAAGGCTGCGCCAGAGCCCGTATTGGGCTGCAGATCCTGCCATGTCCACAGATCCCATCTTACTGAGGGCGCCTTCAGAGTCAGCAAGCGGGATAGACACAAGGGAATACCCACGAGCTTGTGCCACCTCCAAGTTAGACGAAAACCCGAACATCCTTTGGATCTTCCGTTGGGTTTGGGTATCACTGCCAGTGAAGACTCCGTCGACGTATGCGACGACAGCTTCAACATCAGCGGAACAATTCTTCGGCATGTTCTCTCGAATGGGTTCGTAGTACTGCCAGAAATCTCTGCGAACACGTGTCAGCTCTGGAAAATGGAAAGGTAAAGGTCTACCGACAGCTGAACTTGGACGACTGCTGATGACGCATAGCCAATCCAAAAGATGTCGGGGTGTCTATGAACGGACTTGTCAGTGCTGAAAGGCATCGAGCAAGTGTGTAGAACTGACGCGGTCATTGTCCAGCTGACCAAACCACCTAGACATGATACATTAGACTCATTATCGTCATAAAGCACAACACTGACCTGGGTAACTTCCACCCACCAAGATCCACGGCGCCTTATCTGGACCCACGCCATCGCCATTGTCTTGAGGAAGAACAACATTTTGGGCAAAGTAAACATGGTCTTCGATGGTTTGGGCCACCGTTTGATACTTGAGACTGTCCACGTTCAAATTGGGGTAGGGATTGCTCTCGCCAAAATAACGATGTTCGAGGACTATAGCTGCACCTCCGAATTGTTGCGCAACGACACCATTGATTGTGCGATTTGTCACGTAACCGTAGTAACCTGATATGGTATGAGATTAATGACTTAGGGAAGTACAGATACTTACCGCTAGCGTCGACTTCACCAGCGTTCATGAAAATTACCGGACCTCCTAGAATTATGATAGATGTCGGTGGGAGAACTCACGAAACACGTCCTTCTACGCATACCTGCTTCATAGAACTCAGCAGTGTGCCAATATCGTTGCTTGAACGTTCCCTTGGACGGATCATCGTGGTCAATGAGTTGGTCAAAGTAATATACCGTGTCGTATGGGGGCAGATCGCGCGCGCGCAAGTGAGCATTGGAAGCTTCGAGGTCGCTCACCTCCACCTTCGGTATTCCTGGTGGTTTGGGACGTCGGACGGGAACACGACCGCTGAGAGCACGGCTGCAGAAAAGAACGAGAACAAAGAAAGACTGAACCAGCATCACGCAGGATTAACCTGAGAGACAGGATGGTCTACTTAAGAGTAGTCATCGCGGGCCGGACGCGGAAAAGATTCGCAGACGTCTTGTGGAGAAGCCGGAGGAGCATATGGAAAGGCCATTCAGATAAATTCGTCCCTGGTACCGTGATGGTGGAAAGAAGGTGAGATAGAACTTGGACTCATGAGGTCTCGGGAAAATGTCGCTCTGAGGATATCTAGACGAATGGCAAGTAAGCGAATCATGAAAATTCGTGCCTCCTAGTATCAGTAAACTGATAAGGGCCCAAATAAAATGCGAGATTGTGTAAGAATGGAGATGCCACAAGGCATGCTTTACAACTAGCAAGAAGTGCAGAGCTACAGTGGGTTACATCGTATTTCCGAACCCTCTTGGATAAATCCCGACTATGGTACAATAGATATCAGACTAGAAAAGCTACAACAAGATTGAAACGCACCTTGAAAAATTTCCCATTGCGGCCTAAATTTTCCGTTTAGATGGTTGAGGGTACAGTCGCAGATAACGAAAATCCTGCCGACAGCTCGCAGCGGAGTGCCAGTCATGGTTATTTCGCGAATGTTGAAACCTGAATGAGATCACCCCGGAGAAAATTCAAAAGCATTATGTACTAGGTTGCTAGCTTTCCAAAGACTGAAGACGATAGAATGCCAAAAGAACGGCGAGATACCAAGAATTTGAAGGAGATGAATAAGGAGCAAAGCCGAATCAAAGTTCGAACCGGCACATTGCCGACGGCCTGCCCTAAAGATAAGTTTGTCATACTCAGATTAACCCCTTCCGTTGCATGTATATCGGTAACGTGTTATCACCACATACCATTCAAAGAAAAAAAAAAGATGTCTATCCCATCAAATGAGATCTGAAACCTAGGTTCCTCTGCTCTTCAGCTTCAGTATTCAAGATGGTGCCCTCCAGCCTTGCTTCAATAAAGAGAATCTTAACCACGGGAGGCCGCATGCTTCACATTAGTAACATGGTATCAAAGTTGTACAGCGTCGAGGCCTCAAGGCTCGCGGTGATCGAGACAGAAAACAGCATATCATTAGTCCTGATACCATACTCGTGTGCTCTGACGACACCCTGCAACAACCGGTGTCTGGTAATATGACACAGGCATTGTATGTAGGAGGTCATCATATGTTAATTGTTTCGTCGGGATTTCCAAGGGGGCAGCTCGAAGAGCACGAAGAAGAGAATACGTGAAAACACCGTGAAAACCATTCTCCCCTTCCACCTCTCTTGCGTACTCGTATTCCCGAGCCGCTGCCAATATTACATGGCAATCCATGTCTGGGTGCCAATCTGAGTTCAATACTGAACGGTAACCGGGATAATGTTTCAAGTTTTCGTCTGCCATATGCAGCATATCTTTCGCTGAATCACGCTTCAGAGGAGGGATAGTTCGAATCCCCTCTAGTACGGAGTACCTAGTGAGACCTCCAGAGTGACAGCAGTCAAAGAGTACTGTAATTCGATGCCCTTTGGCGCGAGAGATCAAGGAGAGGATGGAATTGAACTCTCGGTCGCTAAGGTCAGGGACAGTCCTTTCGTTATGATGGGTGCCGCGATCGACCGGACAGATTGCCTCTACACAGTCATATTCACCGGACGAATGACCAAGATCAGTGTAGCTTGAGCCGTGTCCGGCAAAGTAGATGATAATGATGTCTCCGTTAAGGATACGCGTGTCGCTAAGAATGCTGCACAGCGCACTGACGATGGCAGCACGAGTGGCGGATTCATTGAAAAGGCAGCGGACGTTTTGTTCAGGAACGCCAAGGTCCTTGGTAAAGTATTCCTTCATTGACTTCCCGTCGTTGACACATCCTTGCAACGGCCTGCTCTCGTATTTGTCGATGCTGATGATGAGTGCCCAGAATCGGGAACCATCAAGGAGTTTATCCGACTGAGATATTATCAATCAATACAGCACATAAAAAAATCAAATGTACATACCTTTCCATCCGGAAATATGCTTTCAGATGATGGTATGTCCTTCTCAGCCCGGGGCGCTCTCAGCGAAGGGGAATTGCCGTATTGTTGGGGGGATTTATAAGGCTCGTCTGCGTATCGGTGGTAACGGAGATTGGACGGTGCCCTCTTTTCAGTCACCTGACGAATCGCCCCAAGCAATTCGTACTCTTTCGCAAGATCCGCCTCCAACTTGTCTGCGTCTTTCTCAGTATGCTGGTACACATTAGAAAAATGTACTCGTATTATGCATAAAGACGATATACCGAGGTTGTCGTTGGTGTGAGAAAACGCGCTGGATCATAACCGTCCTGAACAAAGTGCTGATTAACGACAATAAAATGAGGGATGATAGGCACCGCCTACCTTGACAGACCGAGGTGTCTCGCTGCTCTCACCAGGATGGTACCTGTGCGACAAAAACAGCTGGAGCACAGAATCAGCTATCATTTTACTGGACGAAGTGGTTTAAGCACACCTGCTCTGTTTTTGCATCGGATGTGGTGACTTCATTGACTGCAATCCGACAACCGTTTTGCCAAAAGAATTCTGTGTTGTCCATAGTGTCGTTGATGGTAAAACATTGGGAAAGCAACGATACATCGGGTAGTATATAGATGCTTCACCGTGACCACTGTGACAGGGGCAGTAGTCGGTTTGCGCCAAGGCATGATTGCTGGAGACTGGCAGCTGGAGTATCTGGCAACCCGATGAATCTCGGCAGACGAGGCGAAGTTCGTTTCAGACTCGCTAGCCAGTCCCTTGCCCTAAAATAGTCACCGTCCCGCCAATGTCAGACGACCAATAAAAAACCAAAGACTAATATTTGCCAAACAATCCATATACGGATTAGAGCTGTGAATGGCAGGCATCGTGGATTTTGATTCTATTTTGACCATCCACAAATAGGCGCCCCCAGCCAGTGTGTTCGTTTATCTCCCCAAATTCCCGCCCATGCTCTTTGGCCCAGTCTCTCGTAGACAGACGGACGATACATGCCTATGGAGGGAGGGACTCGCAGTGACTGTGTATATCTCGCCCGCCATGGCAACGTTTTAGATTATTTCGGAGCGATAAGATCATGATCCCGGTGATTACGATTCATATATCACTCGCCACCATCCCTCAACAACCCCACTACAACTGATGCAGGATTAAAATACATCCTAAGATAGACATTAATTATATATTAGTGTTCCGCAGTTCTGGAATTTATTCTGTGAATTTTCTGAAATTCTGTCGCAATCAAGCCGCAACTCATCTGGTATTCGCCGGTTTGCTAGAAGAACTCTTAACACAAACAAATTTGATGATGCACAAACAGCTCACATTCGTAGTCTCTGGTAGACCGACAACGAACAGATCTATTGATGGACGGCACTAGCAGGGCCATCTGCCTTGCAACCCGGTTATTACTAATTTGATGGGAACCCACGCATAACTGATTTATTTACGGTCTTGGGACACGTTTGAAGACTATGGAAAACCATTTACTTATGATATAATATCTTGTACACCATAAAATAAATTCATTATGAAGGAAAAGGTGGTACATGCACTATTTTTTGTCCAGACACGTGGACCGGCCTGGAATCAACACCCGGTATGCTAGTCTCGTAAACCAGAACTCAACGATCTGTATGAAGAAAAGTCGTTCAACTGATGTATGCTAGAGTATGGGCGGCAATCAAATTCTGCCATGCTGTGTAATACATAGCACGGTTGCAAGTAAACCCCCTGCCGCCCGCGTTACACAACCAATAGACTTGCAATAGACTATCATATTTGGGGGCATTCAAATTTTCACAAGTTTGTCAAGCCACGGACTGTTGCTGAATACTTACTTGATTATGTTCTCCGACATCATCGTACTTTACTCTGACGCTGGATTGATAGGATCTTTGGCCAAAAGGAATGCGCCTCACTGGCACAGTGAGGATAGTGGAGGCTTCTTTGTAGGGCTTCCGGAAAATAAGTCATGAAAATCACACAGAACGTATTTTGGTCATAATTCTTTCGATGCAGATTTAGCTTCAAAACATGACAATATCATTTTCCAAATCCCGCGGTTCTCATTCTTTTCCGGAAGCGCTGTAAGTTTCTTATATTTTCACCCTGAACGTCGCAAGTTAGCCTCAATGAATATATATATGTACGTTATTCCACAGGAGGTCTGCTGAGTTCCGAGTCTATTAGTGACGCTGAGCGCCCGGTATCATTAACCGTACTGATTATATCTGGTTCGAGGTGGCTTGCATGATGATAGATCCGGGCATGGGCTCGAGCGGTCTCGAGAAGGATATATAGTTATGCATCATTAGCGTGGGGCTTTAACGGAGCTCACCCTTCATTCAGAATCACTGCCTATTCCATTTTCGCCACAACTAATCAGTATGTCAAACTCTGAGGCACCGCAAACCCCCAAGGTCATTGACGAAAAGCACGACACACGGCCTATATATCCGAGCGACCACCAGATTACAGTCAATGAAGGCACCACATCCAATACGAAAACAAACACAGAGCAGGTGTGTTTAAGGCATTTTGTCCAGGTAAATGATAGCTGTTGATGTTGTGCTTCAGCCGTCTTCGTCGAGTCTTAGGAACACTTCTGGCGGGAGCGGTGAGACACCTCAGTTTGTCACAGTAGGTGCTCCTACTATTTCTCATTTCATCGACGTCAATGAGCGTGTCTTCCAGGACAATTGGCATGACTCAGATCGTGGTTTTACTACGCAAACAACAACCCCGGTACATCGTCTTTATGTATAATCTGAGTACATTTAACTAATGTGTACCAGCATACTGAGAAAGACTCAAGGATAAAATACCTGGAAAAAAGAGAGGCGGATCTTGCGAGAGAGTACAAATTGCTTGGACCTGACATCGATGCAGATGCAGTTCGCCAGGAGACTGCAAAGAGGGCACTGTCCGATCCCCGTTACCAGCAATATGCAGATGAGCTTCACGAACTCTACCACATTCGCCGCAGTTTCGCTCAGCCGAGAGTTCCCAGATCCGAGAACGATCGACCTTCAGCTGAAAGCATACTATCTCAGGCTAGTAAGGTATGCGTACATCTGCTACTTGTCATGCGTCGTATTGATGAATGATACCTCAGTCAGATAAACTCCCTGACGGCTCCCGAATCTGGGCACTTATCGTTGGTATCAACGAATACGAGGATGCTCCATTAAATGGCTGCGTCAACGATGCAGACTTAATGATGGAATTTATCACCAAGGACCTTCGTGTGCCCCAGGAGCACGTCACCTACCTTCTCAATAAATCCGCCACTCGTGCTAAAATCATCAGTGCGTTGTGGAAGCTCTGCACCGACAAAAGCATCCTTCACAAAGCCATAGTCGTCATCTACTTCGCCGGTCACGGCTCAAGCTACGTTTGCTCTGAATGTCACAGCGTAGAGCCTGGTGAAAAACCACAACCTCCGTCCGATGTTCCGCGTTATTGTTGCCCCGTCGAAGCGATCTGCCCGTTCGACCGTGGCATTATCAACGATCAGTTTCGTTCAGGTGTCCCGGACATTGGAGATCGAGAAATTAACACCATCCTCGGAAAGATTGCTCACCCTGGACGTCGAATCACCGTCATCTTTGATTGCTGTCACTCTGGCGGAGGCGCAAGGCAAATTTTAAAGCCAAACGCGCGCACATTACCACCTTTATCGCGTGCGGTTTACGATGACATGTGTCGCGAGAGTATGAGGCTTCCCGACTCTGTGGAACCGATTCGTTCCGTATGGGTGAGGGAATGGCAGCCAGATATGTCTTCTCATGTGATTATTGCAGCATGTCAAGGACATGAGACCGCTAGAGAACGTGAGGGTGTCGATCCGGGCAGATATTATGGCATTTTTACACGCGCTCTTGTTCGGGCTCTTCGCGAAGCGAAGGGTTCACAACTTACATATGTACAGCTTCTACAGAGCATTCCTGTGCCGCCCCTTCAATTCCAGACTCCCATTGTTGATGGAGATAACAAAGACAAGTTACTTTGGTCCCAAGAAGATCAACAACCCATTAGTGGACCAGCCATATCCGCTGATTTATCTGCAGGGAATTTTTAGACTCATCTGTTGGCACTGGTTGTTATCTACTTTGAATTTCAATGCTTGGTGTTATTCTTCTGTGTTATGCACCATTACTTCCGCTAGTAGCCTTTTCATACCATGCCTGATTCTATGGCTGTACTACGTCCTACAAGTTTGATGCTCGTGTATATTTTCTCGTCTGTTTATGGCATTCAGTTATGGTACACCGCATGTTTTAACTGAGGAAACATGAGTACAAGCATCAGTCGGAAGGGAAGAACTCCTGGAAGTGATGTGAATTTCTATGGGCTCATAATAGCATCATTCATCTAGGATTTCTAGCGTCCTAGCTTACTCTGGGCGCCGTGGGCCAAAGCTTGACTCGCAGTCAGTTCTTAGGTTAAAGACCCATTGCATGGTAGATCATCACAAATCCCCATCTCGTTCTTCAAGGTGAGGATGACTGAATAACGACAAACCTTTGATGCTATCTAGTCGCACGGTCCGGGAGCATGAAATGCACCAAAAGGGTCCACGGTTGCGCCCACGGTCTCCCTAACGAAGGGACTCTTGTCGACCCCGGCATCAAGGGACGTTGCCAATGAAGTTTGATATCGGTTGAATCCGGTTGCAATGGTTTAGGACTCACAACTCCATTGTCACGGTTAGCTAACGGACGATCAACGTCAGCACATCACTATGTACAAGAGCTGATGTCTCCATCAAATGAGGGAACACTAAAGGCGAATGAAGCATGCTGTGAGGCACGCTTCAGGAAATCCGAACACAGCCACTCGTGTTGGAAGAATGCGGCATAGACAGGACGATTTATTTTGAAATTGATATCCTTTCTTCCCGTCACCCCCGTTAGCTCGCTCTCTGGGTAATCCCTTTCCTGCATATTCTCGCGACGCGACAAAGACCTTGAACACGTAAAGAATACCTTCATTGATGAATGAGCTCGTCGTCAATGACAGCAACGCAACCAATCTATATACCGGACAGCCAGGGTATCGCGTTTGATCGACGGTTCGAAGGTTCATTTTTGGGTTTTCTTGGTCGACGAAATCCGAGTACGTTTGATTGTTTTTGAAAGCTGTTCGATTCTCTAATTCTAGTTTCAGATATGCGCCCAGTGAAGATTAAAATCCAGTAGTTGGACCTTCTCCAAACAATCGCCTTTCCTTCACCTACCATCACCGTCACCCACAAGTTACCCGAAACTACTCAATTTTCTGCGATGATACATACTCTGGAGATCAACCGAGCCCTCCGTCGTGCCTTCAAGGATCGCTACCAGAAGCGAGAAACAAAAGCCAATACATCGTCTAAAGGCGAGACGACGCAAAATCAAATCCATATTGTGATGGGAAAGACCTGTAAGAATCGACGCAGTTATAACGCATTAATATTCTTATCTATCCAATAGCTGTAGCGAAGAATCACCCACCAAGAGAGAAAGGAATCCACTACTGGTATGCACCCCGGTCTTTCTCGATGACCTTTTCGGCCAACCGCCATCTGTTATATAGGCCGAGCGCCTTCCTCGGAGACCACTTATCGGCACAGTTGGAACCAGGAGGTTCTGGCGATGCGCGAGTATCTTTTCCTTCTCTTGTGCTTCTCGCTCATCTCCTCTTGTTCGCTACTCTACCTCAACCTTCCGGATGGAATTTCAATCATATAACTCGTGCGTTCTTGTACTTTATCTTCTTTCTTTCGTCTGACGCCGAGACAGATCTCATTCTATCATGTTTTTCTGCTGAAATACTATTAGGACTTTTGGGGAACTTTCTATTTTGTGATAGTCGGTGTGACAGCCGCTGACATTGCTCAGTGTATAAAAGAGGTGATGCCTCCTTGCTTGTCGAAAATCTCCTTCTATTTAAGAATCGGACAATTGTTGATGTTGAAGCGCATGCCAGCTCCTCGACTCGCTCCTGTACATTTGTCTACTCCTCCCGCATTCATTTCACTGACACCTCCCTGCCGCAGTCTTTCGTCCGCCGGGATTGAAGCTGATCCTTATCGAAGGTACGGAGCACGGGTTTGTAGGCCGTCGCGGCGCTTTCCTTCTTAATACCACCATCGTCACGCTATGGTCTTATCCTTGTATAATGTTGAGCGTTCGTGTTTTTATCTCCGGACGAATCGCATCCACCTTGATGTCAGGCCTAGGCAATTTGTACTCTTTCGCAGGGTCTGCCTCCAATCTGTCCAGGTCTTTGATCCTTGCGTCTTTCTCAGTATGCTGGTACACATGAGAAAAATGCACTCAGATGATACATAAAGACGACATACCGGGGTTGCCGTTGATGAGGAAGCACGCGCTGAGTCATAATCGTCCTTAACGAAGTGCTGGCTGGTTGACGACGATAAAATGAGCAATAATGGAAACACCTACCGTGACAAACTGAGGTATCTCGTCGCTGTTGCTAGAAAGGCTCCTGGGCGACAAAAACAGCTGAAACACAACATCAGCAGCTATCATTTTACGGGAGGGAATGCGACAGGCACACCTGCTCTGTGTTCGTTTTTGCATCGGATGTGGTGCAAGTTGCTAGAGATGTATGCCGGGGTCTTTGCTAAAGAACATTGGCACATAAAATAATAAATTGTGCACGTGCTAGACCTATAATGTATAGTCTTGATACGGCGCAAGCTAGATCATGAGCTTCCCTCCCATCGGAGACGAGCCGTTATATACCTATGTACGTGCAGATCATTGTACAGCGTCCTGAGATAGACACATATTTGAACATGAAATACTTGTGATAATGCCGTTGGATCATGACACATAAGCAATGTGATATCCAAGAGCTACAGCTTCGGACCTCAGGCCTCATAACTCGGAACAATATCAGACCTGATACCAGAGTCGCGCGTGTTTACGATGCCCAGCAAGAACTGGCGATTGGTAGAAGGACGCGGGTAGTGCGAGTTGCTGCAGGACATCAATATATGTTGATTCATCTGGCAGGCTTTTTGACAGCAGGGTACCAAGGGAATATGTGAAAACACCGTGATAGCCATTGTCCGTTGCTGTCTCTCTAGCATATTCGTAGTCGCGAGCTGCTGCCAACATTACGTGAGAGCCCATGTCTGGTTGCCAATTCAGGTCGAGTATTGAACGATAGGCAGGATAACGTTTCATGTTTTCGTCTGCTACACGAAGCATATCAATGACTGCTTGATGTCTCAGAGGATATGTCGTGCGAACCCGCCCTCTTGTAGAGAGTCTACTATGACTTCCAGCGAAACAACAATCAAGGATAACGGTAATTCGACGTCCTTTCGCATTGGAGATTAAGGAGAGGACGGAATTTATCTCTCGATCACTGATGTCAGGGACCAACGTCCCATTACGATTGAAACCACGATCGAAGGGACAGATGGCCTCTATAGCATGATCGAAACCATCAGACCAATGCTTAGGATCAGGGTAGCTTGTGCCATGACCGGCGAAGTAAATGATGATGATGTCGTCGCAACGGATGCGCAAGTCGCTGCAAAAACTCAACAGCGCATTGACGATGTTATCACGAGTGGCGGATTCATCGCAAAGGGAGCGGATGTGGTCCGCAGGCACGTCAAGGTCCTCAGTGAGATAGTTCTTCATTAGCTCTACATCGTTGACGCATCCTTCCAACGGCTGGCCATTGTAATTGTTGATGCCGATGAGAAGTGCCCAGAACCGTGAACCGACAGGTACTTCACTCGACTGAGATATCATGTATCAGTACGGCACACAATAAATGCCAGATCAATGCACACCTTTCTGTCCTGAGAGAATGTAACCTCTTCCTTTCGCCTATCCTTCTCGACTCTAGCCTCTTTAGGCCTGGCTAAATCGGTACGAATTTCGTAGATTTGTTGAAGCACTTCAGCGCTGTCCCATTCGTCCCTATTTTTGGCTTCTTGAAGAATACTATCCGAGTCGAGGTCGAGTCCAAGCCTGCCGCACGCTCCCGCAAACCTTGCCTGTAGTTCCTTGGCCTTTTTCTCCAGCTCGCTGCGCTAGTACACCATTAAAAAGATATGCTCGGATCATACTTAGAAAAGAAACATACCGAGTTAGGTGGCTGAAGATCTGGATTGTAATTTTTCTAAAAGAACGCTCGTGGATGACGATGAAATGCGAGACGATTAGAGCACCTACAAGATTAAACGTGTCACCTCCCTCGTCAAAGAGGTTCTCATGATTCGAAGAAGACAGCTAAACCGCAAAATCAGCAGCTACCAATTTACCAGACGAATACTCTAAGCACACCTGACCCGCATTCGGTTTGGTATCGGATGCTGTGCCTCCATCGCCTTGAGTCTTGACATCACTCGGTCGATCGATTTCTGTGTGGTCCATGGTCTTAAAACTGAAGGTTGATGAATAATGCTGGCGCTGTTGCAGGAGAGAAATGCGGTGCTGTGCGGGAGCCATCGGCACCGGGTTCTCGGTAGTCCAGAGCCGAGCGGTCCGGAGTCGAGCCGAGTCGGGAATAGCTACCATAAACGTTATAGATTCTCAACAGATTCCCCCTGGAATTTTTTGAATCGATCGCAGCCTGATCTATTCCACGACTAATCAGTATGTCGAATCCCGAGAGTAGATTTACCACTGCCCCGGGCCAGGTCATCGACGACAAGCACGACATAGGGACCGATCGGCTGAGCGATGGCAAGACTAGTAGAGCCAATGAAGGCGTAGCATCTGATACACAAGTGAGAGCAGAGCAGGTCTGCTTAAAGGTTCGTCCAATAAATTGACATTGCTGATGTTGTACCCTAGTTGTATACATCTAGTCCCAGAAGCCCTTCTGGCGAGAACGCCGGCGAGATACCTCAGTCTGTATGTGTTCCTGTCTGATCTCGTTTCATCGCCGTCAATGAGTGCTTCCAGGGAAAGTATAACTCAACGCAGTGTCGCTTTACAGGTACTACGAATGACTTGATCTCGGTATATCATCTTTATGTATGATCCAACATATTTTTAATAACGTTGGTGTACTAGTTCAGCCAGCAGGATATCCTCACCAAGGAGCAACTGGAGCTGGAGAAAAGGCTTGCTGAAGAGTACGGCATGGATGGACCCGACCTCGACTCGGATGGTATTCTTCAAGAGGCCAAAAACAGGGAAGACTGGAACAGCTCAGAAAAGCTTAGAGAACTCTATAGGACTCGTACCAATTTAGCCAGGCCTAAAGAGGCTAGAGTCGAGAAGGATAGGCGAAAGGAAGAGGAGATAGTATCTCAGGCTAGACAGGTATGCATTAATTGGTATTTGCTATGCCGTACTGATAAATGATATTTTAGTCGGGGGAATTCCCTGCCGGTTCACGGTTCTGGGCACTTCTCATCGGCATCAACAATTACAATGGCCAGCCGTTGGAAGGATGCGTCAACGACGTAGAGCTAATGAAGAACTATCTCACCAAGGACCTTGACGTGCCTACGGATCACATCCGCTCCCTTTGCGATGAATCCGCCACTCGTGATAACATCATCAATGCGCTGTTGGGCTTTCGCACCGACATGCACATTAATCCTGATGACATCATCATCATTTACTTCGCCGGTCATGGATCAAATTACATTTGCGATGAGCATGAAGAGCATGCTTCTGAGAATCGGAATAGTTGGCTGCTATGTTGTCCAGTGGAAATGATCTGTCCTGTCGATCGCGGCCGCCGTACTTCTGATTTTCCCCACGGCGCGATCCCGGACATTAGTGATCGAGAAATAAACGTCATCCTTAAGGAAATTTCAACAACGAAACGATGTCGGACTACAGTCATCCTTGACTGCTGTCACTCTGGCGGCACTACGAGAACGCCTGGAGACGGCATACGTGCACTGCCGTCCCTGCCACGTAACATTCATAAAGACATGCGTCGGTGGCCTCAGTCTGTCACCTTTTCGACAATCCCTTCTCCCTGGGTGGACGGATGGATACCAGACATGTCTTCTCATGTGATCATTGCAGCATGTCAAGGACACGAGTTGGCTAGAGAACGCGAGAGGGAAGCATCGGGCGTTATGTTGAATGGTGTTTTCACACGTGTCCTCGTTGAAACCCTTCAGAAGTTCAAATTCAAGAACGTACAGCTAACATACTCACAGCTATTGCAAGCTTTTCCTGTACCGCCGTTTCGGTATCAGACTCCGGTTGTCGCCGGCAATTCTAAACATAAGTTACTTTGGTCTCAAGAAGATTAAAGTGCAAGTGGACCACCAAATCCGCTGTTTTCTCTTCACTTGCTGTTTAGAGTTTAGACCGTACTTTCCGCTGGGCTTTTGAGATTGGATACTACACCAGTACTTGTAGCCTTGAAGACTGTATACTCTCCAGTTTATCTACAGAACACATTCTTTCGCAACATCGCGATGCACATTTACGTGGATAAACTTGAATTCAAGCGTAATCCGAAAGCGAAAATTCCCCATCCTATCGTCCAAGTTCGGGACCGCGGACCAACGACAAGTCATACAGACAATCAGCCGCATATTAGAAGTGGGAGGAAATAATGCACCAAAAGGAGGCAAGCTGGCATCGACGGTTTCCTTAACGATGTGCTTCTCGAATCTGCGATCAAGCGCTAAATCACGGTACGCTGCCAGCCAAGGATACTATCGGTTAGATCTTCGTATGAGGCAACAAAAATGTGAGCATTGCGACCACGCATGGTGTTCAAGAAAAGAAACATGTTTTGTCCGCAAGAATGTCCTTGATGTCGCCGGGTACGAGAAAACAGATACAGATCGGCGTCCTATTCGGCTGCCAGTCCAACATGTATTTGGTTATAAAATCCTTGAACTACATGACCCAAGAACAATTCCTGCACAGCGACAACCATAGGACCAGGCAAGAGTCATCACCAAAACCGTGCAATGGAACCTGTTCGACAGGTCAATAGGCTGGTCATATGTGTTCTCGGCCGTACCATTCACAGCCGACACGGTCGCCTCTCTCCAAGGATCGCCTGTTAAAAGACACGACAAGATCGAGAAAGGCACAATAAACTGAAGCTTTGAGTTTTGAGCTACACGACAGGGACTTGAATGGTAGGGAACGCATTTGGGAACATGACAACGAATAATTGCTTTACACGCATCAGCTTTTTTACAGCGCTTCAGAGT
>JAUEPR010000321.1:0-25416 GCA_030435655.1 Armillaria novae-zelandiae | reverse complement strand
TCAGTCAGGGACATCCTTCCAATCATGTTTGCACGTTCGACGCTTCGACGCAAATCTATCCAAGCCTAGCTTCCTTGGTTATCTGTTCATCTGTACTATCCTTATTCTACCAGGCCGGTGAGTTTGCTCTGTGGCATGGTAGTTTCGGTGAGGAATTATCAATGCGAAGCCATTGGAGCGATAGGACGGTCCGCACTTGGAGTTTGTTCTGCACGGGAAAGAACCAAAATACCGCATGTTATCACTTCAATACAGTACCCTCGTTCGACTGCTGACCATCTGGTCTCTGGCATATGCACAAGTCATGCAACTTCTCCATCACTAGCAGCAACGCTGTTACTTCTGGATTCAGAACGGTGAAAGTAGTCTGCCCTTTTGTGGATAACCCCGCATGACACTAGGTTCGGTTGGATTCAAACGCTTAAAACCTCGCTAATGTATACACATTCAGGATGGCCACATGTTCATACACCAGGTAAAGTAGGCCTGATGGATCAGGCATCATTTTCCGTTGTTGGAATGAAGCTTTAATCAGCGTCATGACAGGTGCAGGGCGCCTTGGGCCCTTGAACCACCCGTTATTGATGATATACGTGTCCGTCTCTGCCACTCTCGACTTAGCTTGCCTTGCTGTTCACTATCAGTTTATCCTTCATTCCTAAGTAAAGTGATCGTTCTATCTTTCAGAAGGTGATGTCATTCTTCTCTCACATCGCCCGCTTACACGGCTGAGAAAGAGGGATATGAACCCGAATAAATCAGGCACAGGGGCATCGATCTGTTCTTTTTCTAGGCGTCGCACGATTACGGTGAGAATTGACTATTTTACCTCCGTTCTCGGTACGCAGCTGCCTGATGCCACCTCGTCAAATCGAGAAATCACACATCATGAAAAGCAACGTAAGCATCCGAAATAATTTATATTTTCTCAAATCTGCCTGCCTATATTATTGTGTAGGTCCGTTTCCAAGGTCGTGTGAACATGGCGCTGTGATCAGTGCATTCAGGTTCACCTAGTTGCGTTCCCCGGCGCGCTAGATGCATGAACAGTAATGATTTATCATTCACACTTACTGATATTTGAATTTCACTTGCAGGGGAAACTTCGGTATGCCGAGAATTCTCCTCACTATTCCGCCTGAGCTTCTTTTGAGGTGTTCTGGTGGGGTTTGGACCGGGATCGAGATCGACTACGGAATCCGCTGAATTTGATTCAAGTCTATTCAGACCGTGATGCGACTTACGTTGGTGGCCAAGGTTGGTTCGTCGTTAAATGGATTACTACACGTATTTCTCGGAAAGATGCCTAATGCGTCAGAAAAAAACAACAAATCTCTCTCGGCGAACGCGGTCCGCCATGTGTTTCTCGCCTAGGCCACTTTGAGAGTCCGTAATTCCATTTAATCGGAAGCTTCGTTATACTTGTACCATTGGTGTGGGACGGACCTAATTTTTCTCATATATCATACGTCTTCTGCTGCTACTCTTTGGTGTACGACTCTCCTGCCTATCGTCCTTAAAGCTACTCTGGTTTCTGGCGCCTCTTGCGACGTGACGAAGATGTCTTTCGTGCCTCACTACAGCAACAGTTCTGCGAATCGAGCCTTGACGCATCCGTCACTTCGTAAGTCCTGCCCCTTTTGCCAGCGACGTGGACAAATTCCTGACCTCGAACGTAGATCTCCGGGACGCCCATGACGCTCAGGTCATTTTAGAAGCTGTCCGGAGAAATATATTACCACTTATCAAGCGGCGGCTTGTGGCTTCTGAGAGGGACCAACTGACTGCCGGGAACGTCTTCGTATGGGAGGAGGCCGAAGACGAGGGCGGCTTGCTTCGATGGACCGACGGACGACGATGGTAGTATAATACACGTCCTGAATGGCTCTTGATGCTCACATGGAATTATTTTAGGTCACAAAGTCGCATGCGTGGCGACTACTTATTTTACGAAGAAAAAGTGGAAACGACTCAAGAAGAACGAGACGCGAAGGCCGCACGCAGGTATCCCCTTTCCGTTACTCTTCCGTGCCATTTAAGTGCTAACCTGCCGCTCGTCGCGAATAGAGCCCGC
This sequence comes from Armillaria novae-zelandiae, assembly GCA_030435655.1. NCBI lineage: Eukaryota > Fungi > Basidiomycota > Agaricomycetes > Agaricales > Physalacriaceae > Armillaria > Armillaria novae-zelandiae. Next base: position 23,342 of record JAUEPR010000321.1, on the reverse strand, counting down.
AGAGCCACAGATCCGACAGCAGTTATACCCCCTCCTACGAGACGGAAAGATCGACCATCGAAGCCGAATGGACTAACGAAGCAGACTTATTCTGCTCTAGTCTACCTTCCCGGTGCTAAAGAAGGGCGGAAATGGCACGTCGTTGCATATTTCTCGGTACGACCTGCAATTTTATGCTGTTCGGTCGAAGGTTAATGTATCTTCTAGGGCAATGACTATTCTTCGCTCCCAGTTATCGAAAACTACGAGAACCTTCGTCGTATCCAGGTGCCGAAGGGTGTCATAATGACAACTAAGACTGTTCCTCTGAGGACCGACCGATTCTCATATTATTCTGACGACACTGAAGCCAACGACCAAGTGGGACCTTCGAGGCATTCCGATTATGGGACTCAGAGCCCAGCCTCCCCATCAACGCCTTCGACTATGTCCTCGCCATTAATGACCCCCGGATCTCTCCAGCTTTCCATGCCGAATTTTCACGCGCACGATCCAAACCAGCGGGTTATTCTACCTCCTTTGTCAGCTATGGGATATCCTAGTCGTTCTCACACCCATGAAAGGAGCCCTTCTTCGTCCAGCCGTGGGGGTGTGGCCACCACTCCAACATCATACACACCCTTATCGTCAGAGGATCGCCGAGTGTTGGACAAGTTTCGGATTGGTTTATGACATGCAGGTGTGTTGTTTAATCGACCGATGTCGATGATCGAGTCTCAAGATGTGCACAGCTTAAAGTTTCCTGGACGTTCATGCTCGAGATGGATAAATTTCTCAGGCTGATCGCGCTGGCATATTGCGGCTTCATGTAAAAAAAGCTTTAACAAGATCTGTCGGCTGTCGGCTTCGTCTGTCACTCATATTATTGTAATGGCGCGATTGGTTACCCGTCGAAGATGGCTCGTGCGAAGCTGGATGTCCACAGCCGCGGAGCCTCGTTAAGGAGCGATCAGTAGATGGATTTTGAGCGGCCTATCTCTGCAGGCGCTTCTGAGTCCTGGCTAGATGCTGTAATATCTGTCCGAAAACATAGTGAGATTTGGGGCAGGTATTCTTATTTAGGATAGTGGGCCACCGGGTTAATGCCGTTGAAGGGGAGTGCCGCATTGAAAGTTGGAGAGTCATCGTCCGTTTATTCACCGTAGGTACAATAATGGAGGCGTGCTTAATGAAAATTACATTATATTGCGGCCGGCCGTTCGTCTCTGGAACCGAATGTGATGGTGATCCAATGGGCTTGGCCAGTCCTGTTGCAAAGTTTACCGAACCGTATTTGATTCTTGAATCCCCCTATGATGCAGCCACGATTGGCTGGCGGCACAAGTTTCGGAGCCGCCGGAATCCGCCACCACGAAGGGAATTTTTTTGTGCACACACCATCGATGTATTTTCGTTACCATTCCTTATTTCCGCCATCTCAATGAATTAAAATTCTGTTCTGCTTTGCAGAACCTGTCAGCAGTGATCGAGAAGTCGAAGAAAATGATGACTGGACAAATAAGGCATCGACATCCCACGGTCCACACCTTTCCCTCCTTGCTTCCCAAAGTCATGGGCAGGCTTGCGAAAGTTTGATAAAATGCGGGAAATTCTGTATATTCAGGCTGGGCCATTGGCTAACTACGTAGGAACGCATTTCTGGAATACTCAAGAGGCTTATCTGGACGACGAAACTGGCGACGCGATCCAAATCTCCCATGCGACGTCCTTTGGGGAACAATACAGCCGACAGGTACGAGGGTGACAGCACTGTATGTTGTGATGTTTCTAAGCATTTTCTCTATCAGGGAGAACTGACATACGTTCCGAGATTGCTCGCTTTCGATAAGAAGAGTAAGCGCTGAAATTGGCAGAATGCAGCTAGGGCTTAACCTTGTGCCAGGCAACTTTGGTACTGCACTCAGTAGTCACGTCACCCATGACGCACTTCCGGACAATCCTTCTGTGGAAGGTGATGTAGGAGCGTGGTAAGGACACCAGGCACTTTGTACGTATTCATTTTGAACTGATTAGAATACAAGGGATGGTGGCGTTTTGGAATACAGGCAAGACCTGATCACCCCGAGAAAGATCGACGACGAGGACAGCGCGGAGGCACCTCAGGGCGACGATGGGCGCCACCGTGAAACCATCAGATACTGGTCGGACTTCAGTCGTGTCTACTATGCCCGTAAGACGATCCAAATGGTTCCCCAGTCCCTGGACTGGGAGACCACGGACGGTGACTGGAAGCAGGGAGAACAGTACTTCAGGCAGTTTGATGAGGTAATTCAGTTTCTCGCGTGCTGTGTTTCCTATAATATCACGAAACTCCCAGGATGCTTCTCTATTGGAAGGCTCTGTTAGATTATTTCTTGAAGAGTCTGATTCTGTCCAGGTGCGTTCCAACTATCTCGTAATTTGTCACAAAGTCATGTCCGGACAGGGAATACAAGTTTTAAATGATACGGCTAGCTTCGGTCCCTTCATTCACTCGCTCCTCACGGCGCTACACGATGATATGCTGAAGCTCCCATGTCTGGCCTTTCCTTTACTCTCCAATTCAAATGGATGGGATATTGATGTCGAAGACGTATGAAATCTCCCACATATCAGCTTCTTTTCCGTGAACACTTTTTTTCAGCGTAGAGGAGCGAGAAGATTGATCAATGACGCGATCTATCTGCGCGGACTAAGCGAGACCGCGTCTCTCACAGTCCCCATACAATCCCCTTCTGTGTGGGCCCGTTACGAAGTCTCACCACAGTTGAAAACTGAAGTGGGCGTTTACTTCTACAATACCTCGGTTAGGACAAAAATTCACTTCCGTTATGTCGCAGAATGATCTTTACCACACATCCGGAATAATTTCCGCACACATCGAAAGCTCGACTCTTCCGTTGAGGTAAGAGAGTTTGATCACCAGACCCCACAGCAACTCTAACTCTACCGGCGTGACTGATCAGGTTGGCCAAAACTGCGGATGACATATCCAGCTTCTGCTCTCAACTGAACGTCCGTGGATCTCCCTACGCCGAGATATGCGGAATTACGGACATTACATCGACCGAACAGGACCTGAAAAGCAATATATTCAACTTTTCTAACATGGGGAGATTCGATGTAAGGAACAATGTTCTTTGGAACGAATCACTGACCAACTGTACTGCAGAGTCGTCGCCAGTTCTCCCGCCGCGATGTGACACGAGGCTTTACAACCCACAGTCTCGGGGCATATGACCAGTGGTCCGCGCGGTCGTCCCTGCACGACATGTTTATCACACGGTAAACCTGTTTTTCTTGCCAGCGCTTGGTTCATATCAACCTTACTCTGCGACAGCACGCATGCGCCTGCGTACCCAGCACCACCGGCATTCGTGCCCTTCCTTAGGCCCACAAACCCCTTATCTTGGTCACGTTCCGGTCCCACGCCCGTCGAAACGTTCTCTTCGGTTTCAACATCTAGCGGTACTGCGCGCATGTTTGCCGACTACGCCAAATTTGTCGACTCAACGCTCCGAAGACGGGCCCTGGGTATTGTTTCTGATGAAATAGACGATCTTAAGGAGCTAGCTAACGACCTATGGACGGTCCATGACAATTTCTCAACGGATGGTGATGAGGAGTCCTTGAAGTCTGGCCCGGACTCTAGCCTTGGCGAAGATGAGGAGCTGTGAATAACAGCGCTAATCCACATGTATATGAATTTCTGCAGTGAGTAGTCCCAATTCGTTCACATGGCCCCGACAATTTTCACCAACATGTACATAAGAAGAACAACCTTCGCTTAATGACCGTTGTATGTCAGTGATGGCTTTCCCCGGTAATACACACACAAGTTTTTTGCTGCCCCTTGGCTCTCGACTCGCATGTAGCCGGTACATGGCATCAAGACAGATACGAGGTACATCCGCTTTAACTGATCCAAATCTCCAACCAGTTTTCTGCCATCAGAATAGCAAACGGTCACCTCCCAATCGCCCTCTCATGGATAGGTCCCGCTGGTAGCGTTCCTATCCCTATTGATTTCTCAACCTTGCGCTTACCCTTCGCATCCCTGGAAGTTGCGTGCGTTCTTCGGGCCTAGGTACCAAAACCCTCCGAGTCGAGGCGTCCTCAGCTAATTTGAAAGATCGCTCGGGAGAACTATGGTTTCCGGGTGTGCTGTGCAGTGTTTCTTTTCTGAGCCGCAGTATGGGCGGGGCGGGTGGTGGGGCAGCAGGCCCGAATCTAAGTCTGTATGTCCCTGGCCCGAACCATGGAAGTGGGATATGCCCGGCACATATTGTGCGAGAAATGAGCGACGGCGATCTGGGCTAGGGCTGTATGCCTGAAGAAGACATTGCCTATCAGGTGGGGACGATGTTTCGACAGCGAGTTCCTTCAGTGACAGAAGGGCTGCTCGGGATGTGCACTATCCGTGGCGGACCGTTATGGCCCGGTACGTACTCAAGGGCCACCAAGCAATATATGCCTTAAGCAATAATGACGAATCTATTGCACGCACGCTTCTACGCACGTCGGAAAATGGCATTAACCCGTTGGTCCGCCTATAGTGTCAAAATAGGTCTCACCAATGTGACCTACTTCCTATTCTTCGAAAGACCCAAAGATGTTAAAATCGCATATATATAAGTCCGGATTTAATAAGTGGTATATGTCCCAGGAAAGAGAAAAAATGCAAATGCGGTAAACAAAAAAGGTATGATAGATATCATAACATATGAATAGAAACAGTCCAACCAAGTACGACGGCGAATAATCTACAGCATTGATTGGATACAGTAAGCATACTACATAAGTTATACAGGATCACCTCTCGCGTCTAGTCAACAACGGCGGCAATGTGTCGTTTAGGAGGGTCCTTGATGAATATATTGTCGCCTTTAATGTTCAGGAACGAGTACTGTTTGAAACTATTAACACTGATAGCCAAAGGAGGAATTCAGCGGTCACTCACCTCCGCGAGATCAGTGTTACTCTGTTTGTTGTAGTTCTGATATACCAGATTGGGCTAGAGAAGATAGTCAGTGTGTTTTAGCCTACGCAGGCCCTTAAGACTAGGCTCCGAAGCACGTCGCATGACACGATGGGGGCCTAGTCAAATCCTACGGCGATAGTATGTCAAGACGAACCTCAGTCCAGAAAGGTCGGAGACCCGCAGCCTCAAGAGTCTCCCACCACGTCAAGAATTCGGCGAACTGCTTGCCCCATATGTGAATTTCGAGCTGAAGCTGGCCAAATGGAAGCGGCTTGTCAGCGTGCAAGTACGGCCCGATGAGAGAAGTCAACGTCTCAAACTCCCATCCCTCCACGTCAATCTTGAGGATGTCGATGTGGCTATGTCCTAATATATTAGGTAAGTGCCTGTCAATGCAACAGAATGAATGGAACCAACCATTCATTGCCATGATGCTTTCGAGGGTAAACATAGGAGGCGAATCATCTGTCGCGGGTTTGTCGCTGCCTGCCAAACCATATGGGAAGAAATGGGTGCGCGACGCCAGGGACCGTGGTATCTGAGGCCCAAATGACTTGACACTGTAATCATAACCCCAGATCTCGCAATGCCGGGTATTGGCGAGGATTTCCGCCTCGAATGAAGACTCGTAATTGATACCTGCGGTAAATATAGATGGCGAAATCCGGAAGGAAGGTATGACAACGCACCAACAGAATAAATAACACAGTTTGGCTTCTCTTGCACACGGGACAAACCACAGACCCACTTTCCGCCATCCCCAAGTGCACCAAGCCTTTCTACCTCGTGTGGGCAGTTATACGAAGCTGGGAAAAAGTCCCCTAATATTGGACTAGATTGAGTACGGTACTGACGGGGTCATTTGGACACATACAGACGGTATACGCTGGCCAAGGATCCTTATCAGGAGGAAACCTGGTGGATGTAAGATCAATATTTGAGTTCAAAAGCAAGTGCTTACATCAAAACTTCATTCGGAGTCGGGCCGAAGGTTCGTATGAGTCCTTTTCGATCCCGAAGGGTCTTTTCGTAGATGGCATCTGCTCGTGCCAGCCTAGCCGGCAAATCAGAGTCGCGAACGAACGAGTAGGTAGAGATTGTGGGGGCCGTCTCGTAAGGGTTCAGCAGGTATAGGGTAGCGGCCAGCACAACCAACACGAAAAGTGAATAACGCGGGTGACGAGTCCAGACGCCAGGCATGTTGAGGGCTGCTGAAATCAAGGCGGGAAACTGGTGTAGCGGTCGCCGCCGTTGAGGTCGTCGATGGGAAGAGAGACGATAAAGGCCTTACCGGCAGTCTTCGTGGTGGGAAAGGAACAGGAAATGAAGGAACAGGAGGCGTGGATCATCGAGTTTGTCTCTGCTTGGTCCCATCAATTCCTAAATTAGGCTTTCGTCCGTCGCAAAGTTTCCATCTTTTCATTATAGAATGAGAAATTCGTTCATGTTCATCTCATTCAATGACTTTTGGATGCCTACTCTCGTTCATCCCGACGAATATTGAGACAACTTTCTTATCAAGAGATATTTTTGTTTGAAATTTAGCTGAAATAGACATGTGGCTGCCATCGCAAATGGAAGCAAATGGAGCGCTCCACAAGTCCATGCCAAGTCCATGATACGCAATCAATCACGGTAACGGGGATATAAGTTTATTCTTCTTGACGTCATTCTTTCAGAGGCACAAAGACAACATACAATTTGGGCAGAGCCAGTGAAAATCGGACAAGCTTGGAATGATATCGGGGCTTCCTTGGTAATTCTTAAATGTTCATGTTCAAAGATGCGGATTCCACCATTCATCGACTCTCAATTAACATTGTTTTCGCAAGTTAGTTTTAGAGCTTAAAGGTTAACGGAGAAGGTAATTTAACGGAGTCCATACTAGGCATTAGCATGTTCAATGACCAATCCTGACGTGTGCTCCTAGGCACTACAACGTCGGTAATTACTGATTCGTCCGTCTTGTGACTCTTGTCGCTCGTCCTCGATTTCGAACGAAAAACGAAGTTGTGGTTAGCACCAAAACTCAACATCGCTGGTTTTGTCTGATGACCGAGACAGGGGTCGAACCTGCAATCTCCTGATTCGTAGTCAGACGCGTTGCCATTACGCCACACGGCCGTCTTCAGTATCCGCAGGGTGCTTTCAACTCCGCAGACCTTTATTAACTCTTATGCTGCATCTATGTACTAAAGCGCTTGCGGATCGAAGTTAGGTAGACACATCGATTCCAGAGCTAAGATGTAGCATGTTAAGAAATTTATAACCATACGCAAATATTACAGAAGAGGTTATACATATTCGGGTACAAGTGTTTCAATTATCCAGTGAAAACAGCTGGACCAGGAACCTAAAGTGAAAAGTCTTCGGTCGGGTGCGTAGCTACAGAAATATAAGGCGTTCTTACCGTGTATGCCGTAGGCACAGGGTAGTAGATATTCACGGTAAGACTTGGATCTGTGTAATATTCAGGTTCAGGGATAATTCATGCTTGTGAGATGAGACCTCACCATCCGAGGAAACATAACCGGGTATCGACACCTTGGACGGACTCGCTGACCCTCCCCCGGTAACAGATATTTGGGCACAAGAGATGTACCATTGAGGCGCGCCCACCACGTGCAGCCCGATCTTGTAATTGATATTCTGGATCATGGATGTTGAAATGTCGAATTAAGAGAACTGACCTGTTCAATCCGGACGAGATACTAACAGAAGCCTGTTTAAACTATCTGAGCATTCAGCAATATCCAGAACTCACTTCACCAGCTGGAATGTCCGAAGGAAGCGTCGTGGTTAACTGACCAAGGCCGTAGTCCGTAAACGCGAATGGGTTAAATGTTGCACCCCATTCCGCAATCTATTCGTGCCCTTGTTAATGCCGGGTCGCCAAGTTAGAAAGACGAATCCCATTCCATACCTTGAACCAATTTGCACCGGACCCATCCCAGGCAGCGGCGGTAGTAGTAGGAGCTTTACCTAGATAAATCGCTGCCGGACCTTGGTGATAGATGGTATTGTCCAGTATAAACCCAATGGTGCTTCCCGCAGCCACAGAGACCGTTTCAGTAGCAGGGGAAGGGTTGACGTTGCAGGTTATGTCCGCTGACTCTACATCTGTGACTGGGGAGTTGTTCTGTGGCATACGCACTGCGCCGGAGGACTGGGTGCTCCCTGCGATGAGCGTCGTCCAAATGTCTACACTGGGGTTGGTAAAAGTAGGGAAGGAAGGGAAGTCAGAGACTCACAGTGCGCGGAAACACTCTGAGATAAGATGGAAAGTGAGAGGAGGGCTGAGACAAACTTCATCGTTGTGTTGGTAACAGCAGGAGAGCTCTGGTTGGCTTAAATATGCCTGTAGCTTGCACTAGTAGTCACGCTCATTTTCAGAGTATAATCCGAGAGCTCCATGGACGGAGAAGGTACGGGTAATAAGTCGAGTTTATGCCACAAGGACTGCAGTCTTGTGCGCGCAGCCGGAGATACTCAATTTTTTTCACTGGACAACGAAAGTAGCCTTCGTGATGTGAATTTGTGTCTTAACGAACTCAAGTGAATCTCAATCCCTTGACTAGCCATGAGTAGGAAGCTAGTAATTATTCAAGTCGTTCACTCACCAAAAAAAAGCAACAACTATTGAAAATCGTGACCTTTTGGATGACCATTACCACACCATTTAACCGAGTCCCGGCAAAGAAATCAACTAACCAAACCGAATATCTTCCTCGTCTCCACGAAGTCGCGGATAACACCGTTCAAGTGACGCTCGTTGATTGACCACAAGACGCTCTCACGGAAAAATAATTTGACCGAATTAATTTCTCTGGTTGACTGCCACTTGGAGCGCTCATACTCGATCAGGTAAATCTCGTATATGCTTGAGACTCGCACGATACTCGGCCATTGAATGTCGCCAATCTACCAATTTCTGTGCTTCCTGATCATCCACTTAAAATGGAATTCTGGTACCTGAGGGACAATTAGACGGTACCGACAGCCAATAGAAAAAGCGTACCGTATACTAGGACGTAAAGGCAGGTCCACCATGAAGTGATGGGTCTAAATATAACATGCATTTTTTTAGTGTGAGTGCGCGGCAGTTAAGTGACTGACCAGCAGGAGAAAGATAAGCTAGAATAGAAACTATCGCAGGATACACGCATCCTTCGCCCGTGATCATAATTTGGGAGCAGGAAATGGAAAACTCGAGAGCATAAGGGATGTGAATTCTGATTTATTCAATTCTGTCTCAAATGGATCTCGGACTCAATGATAAACCATGCCGTAGTCAGGCAACCAACCTAGCGGGGCACTGGTAGACATCGTGAGTTCCAGTGTGAAAAGATCCATATAATGAACGCATACAATCTGATGGAAAATGGGCTTGAATTGCGTCACCCTGTTATCTGTGAACGACAATTGGATCAAAATTCGCGCCCCATTTTGCGATCTATGTCTGATGATCAGCATCGAGCCTCTTCCCTTGCCCGCCGGATGCCTGCGGCATACCTTAAACCATCGCGCGCCACTCCCATCCATTTCTGCTACCGATCCCGGGGCCTGTACTAAATATATAGCGGCAGGACCATGATGGTTATTGTTGCAATTGAATCCAAGGGTGCTCCCGGCGGCGACGGTAACAGTTGCGGGTGGGATTTAGATTGCAGAGAATGTCCGGGGATGTCATTCCGTACGGGATCGTTGTTCAACTTGGACATAAGGACGTAATACAGCGGAAGAAATTGTTCTACTTACAATGCCGCGATATCTAGGAGAAAATAGACGTATCAGATATAGCACGGCAGCAAAAAGTAAAAAATGGACAATGAGCAAGCGATGGCAAGTGTTGCAGGAAGAGTGGAGATAGGCATGAGAGCTTCATGTTGGACAGATGTTCATCAAGAAAATTTGCGTTCTTTATGAGTGATTTATAATGTCAATCGGAGAAAAAGGATATCTTGCGATTGCATACTTAGAATGCGTACCATGCGATAACGGAGAAATAATGGCTTTTGCATTCACCAAACGCTTAACGTGTCGAGATAGGTCCATTGATGAGTCTTCGTACAGGATGGAAACGATAAAGAGCAATATTAACATCCCAGGGCTCCCAGACAGGTCGGAGGCCAGCCATGAATTAAACGCAATTAGGCGCCATTTTTTGCCGAGGAGCAGCGGGGGGCACCGAAGGAATCAATGAAAGGCGTGGTATTGGATATTCGATCGCCCACATCAGCCCATATCATTGGCTTGCAGGATTGGAAAGTGGCGAGATGGCAGTAAGGTTAGTGGGATCGGATCTTCGGCCCGACGTCCCAACTTCATGTGGCTTAGTCACTTTGACACGTGAGCTCTACGCGTAGTTGAACGCTCACCTCTTTCTTTCCTTCACCCATCATCACCGTCACCCATGCGCTTATCAGTGCGTATTATGTTGCACCAGGAGGCGACTCAATGCTTCTTTCCCGAACACGGGAAAATATCTACACCATCGCCGTTGTTAGCATAGTCGGACGAACGACGATGCAAATCGTTTAAGATTGTTATCGCATACATCGTCCAATGAACGGGCTTTCTCTGACGCAACGCTTGCACCAGATTGTCCAGACAGAATGGGCAAATAACGGAGTCTGGTTATGGCTACTATGGTTAGCATTGGACGGGTCGAGGTTCGGTTATTTTCATGGGTTTCTGCATTTATTCGTTATCGTACAGATTCAGACAATTAATTTGCTGCGACATTGAAGAAACCTCTTTCTTTGGTGTAAAAGGCGCATACAATGCTTCGAAGCCCATGCAAATAGGCGCATATATGCGTGTTCTTGAGATCGTATATTCCTTGTGGACGACAAGTATGTGATTTGTTCTGTCTCCACACAAATATATCGAAGTTTGACTTTAAGAATAGTTTGACGCTGCCCCCTTGTATTAGCAGCGATTGCGGGACAAGAATCCTATCATACCGACGTCTCCTTTATCATACACCGCAGCAAAAGACCCTTGAAAAATAGCACAATCGTTCATGCCTTACCCATCATTCTCCTTCCCTCTTCAATCTTGCTCTCATTATTCCCTAGCTTTCCCGAAAGGACCTTAACCTCACCCTTCACCTTGTCCATAAATTTCGGCTTCTTTCCGACACTTCCGCTACAATCGATATTGTTAGAAATCTGAGAAGTAACAACGGATTTCTCAACGAACTTTGAACCATTGGAGCTTGTACTACGCCCAGCTTCAGTGGCATCCAAACTATCATTCGTTGTAATCGGCGGTAAAGGAGCTGGTTCCTTGTGTAATCCCTGACAACAAATAAGGACTGATACTAGTTTAGATAAAGGACGACATACAGCTGGAGACGATCGGTCTAAGAATGTGTCAAATTTGTCTTGCTCATGAGCAGGCGGCGTTGTGTGCACCGGTGTGATACCCGGCGGGGAAACAGGAAGACCAGTCTATCCTACATCAGCACCCTGGAACGCGCTCCGTATGACCATGCACTCACGTCCTCTCCTGCTGTCTTTTGGAGCTCTTTGTTCCGCTCCTCTGGCAACATTGCGACGTTTTCCTCTGAGGGAGGTCCAGGAAGATCACCCGCTCCCCTTGTTGTCGTGGATGCAGTCGGTGTAACGATGGGTGGTGTCCCTATCTGACTGCCGCTCCCTGGTTGTGTCACCGTACTCAGCTGGGAAATGGATGGAGCCTCAGAATCGTTCCGTGTATGCGGGCTGAATGCAGGATTCGTAGCAGGAGTCAGCACGGATGTGTCGGTGGCTGGTTCAACGTTGGTTTCCTTCGTCTCCTTGTCGTGTTCATCACGATAAGGAACAGCAGGGACCTCCTTATCTGCATCTTCTGCAGTGGGATTGCTTCCTGGCGACTTCGAATCGGCTGAAACTTTGTCAGGGACCATAATTGTCTCGATGAAAAGGGCACTCACGGAAGTACGAGACCACAGCCTGGGGTAAATATTGCTTTGCCGTCTCCGTGGCATTGGATATCGCTTTTCCAACGTCTTCCTGGCCCGGGATATACTGTTTCGCCGTCTCTAGGATTCCTCCTCCGGAAGAAGTTCCTTCAACCGCTTTCTCTTCTGATCCTCCAGGATACGCTCCTGGAAAATCATGTCCTGGTGTTGACGCAGCTGACGGAAGTGCTGGAGTTAGGGGCTTCTGCGACGCTAATGCTGACTTTGTCTCGTCGGCCCATTCATGCGACGACGTTTGGGTATCGAGAATAGGCGGGATCTGCGCGGTAGTATTGTCCATTGATGATTGATGGAAAAGTGATGTTCGAGTGACGTCCCTTCTTAGACCGCATTTTATAGGACATCCACTTTGGCTCCCAGCGAAACTTCAGTGGCGAGATGACGTCGGATTCGCGTGATGTCATCTTGGTGGCCATCTGGTCTCCAACTCGTCATTTTGGCCGGATTTGGATGTTGACGGCTAGCGCAAGATGATTTGAATCTTGGCTGCGTCGCGGAGGAAATGAGTTCAAGTTATCCATCTGGATGGCAAAGTCACGCTTGCAGACAGAGAGCGATATCAGGACCCGACACGATCTCTGCGAGATCAGCGTAAGGGAACTACATACATAGTTCTGGCATTGTGCATAGTGAGTTCTATGACATTTATCATCTTGACCATGATATTAATTAATGCTGAAGGTCCTACCGTTGTCTTGCCATTAATGGCAGGGGAAGACTTAGGGTATCGCTTGCTCCAGGATCAACCACTTCCAATGATATATCAGACCTTGAGAAAGAGCAACACCAAAAATATTATAACAGCCTCGGGGATACTCTTGGTGTACCTATGCATCTTCGCCTTCCACCTTACTTGCGCACTCGTAACCTTAAGAAGCGGATACATTTTCCCGAGGGATCCGTTCGCATTTGGTGTCAGACTGGCCCTGTTACCAGTGCTTCGCGAAAATGATCATTTCAGTACATGGCGTATAAATCCAGCGGTCCCCCCATTCCAATTTACACAATGTTCTCCTGACCGGGACGACCGAAACATGGAAAAATAGTTTTCAAAGGCCTAGGCTTTGATTAAATGTTTTTCATCAGGCAGAGCTGGTTTGGGGTCAACCTCTCCGTGGAGGGTTTGTTTCCCCGTCGTCCGATCCGTGATCCATTGTAGAACAACCAATCTTTACGTTGGAGGAAGGGAAGTTCTCTCATTTGGGAATAACGATATCAGAGCGTCAGGAGGGCCTGGACTCGAACTCAACAAAATCCTTCTCATCACTGTCGCGGCAAGGAAGGCGGTCATCCCCGTAAATGCTATCTGGAAAAGGCTCATTCTCCCAGTTTCCAGGATCTGTTCCATCTCAGATCCTGATGTAAATGCGGAGCGTATTATGTCTTTCGAATACGACTGACAGGAAACCAATTCAGCCACTGGTATGGCTGTCGGTTTTCGAAGATTTCGTGGTTCAATTCCACTTTCCAGACATAGGTTGAAGGACACAATCAAATCTGCAGCGCCTGTCCGGAATCCAGATGTGCCTGGTAGTTACGTATTCCATGGCCGTGTGGCGTAATGGCAACGCGTCTGACTACGATTTGAAATCAGGAGATTGCAGGTTCGACCCCTGTCTCGGTCATAAGGATACAGGGAAGGATATCATTCTTGATATATTTTACTTCCAAACATTACGTTAGCGCGCGCAAATGACCATTTACTACTAAACAATGAAGTTTGAAGTTCCAACCCTCCTTTGGGGAGGTGGTCCAAACTGTTTTGCTACGGTTACTGACCAATCATGTGGCAGTGTGTTTTTAGGCATTTTTTGTCTTTCAGGAGCTGTTATACCACAGGTATACAACTGTGATGAATACATATGCTAGCGCTTAACTAGAAGTCACACGATTGGTCAGTCACTTCTACACAAATCCTACAGAATCCCTCCAGCGAGACGGTGTAAACTTAGACCTGAGTGCATCGAAACTTAGGTTTCGTGCGCTACCCCCCTAATCCTATACTACGTAGCCTGTAGGGCTGTAGCCAGCCAGGGTTGCGCATCAATCTTCCAGGCTAATAATGGCCCCTGGATCAGTAGTGCACTTCGACAAGCCGGGCGTGTTTTTAGCCCCATACAATGTTCCGAAAATAACCTTATGCTTGCTATTGACTCGCTCCCAACAAGAGAGGTCATACATGAAAATAATTACAATAGAATAAGCACATGATGACTGTTTGGGCAAAGGAAACCGTGGATTGGCCGTTCGCGAGACCCAACGTTGTTCGACCTCCAAAGTTCTTATTTTAGTTCATCGGAATCTTCTTCAACACAGTAAAGCATCCTATTCGGCTGCGAGCTCAGGAAGCCATGTCCGCCACCTTCAGATATGGCTCCAAGAATGCAGAAGGAGGGCGGAAGCGACGACTTCAGAAGCGCCAGTGACGGAAATCTTGGTAATAGATCTCTGCTGCGCACCGAGCAAGATCCATTGAGTCGGACAATCTGTGGAGCTGCACTTACGGGATCATTCTTGGCGATCAACGTCAGCGTATTCGAAAAGCTATGCAAGGCTCATCAAGCGATGGTCGGCTTCATATCCACGAGGAACGGTCTCGTACCCACTCAGCCGACAGTCGTGCAGGGCACCGTAAAGTATGAAAGTTCATTAATGAGTCGTACACATGTGCATGACCAGCACTACCCCACAACCCAGGAATATTACACCTTGTCTTCCACAGCCCTCCTCTTGCCATTATTCGGAGTCAAAGTTAGGTCGGCAGGTGGGTGTACGACAGGAACTTCGGCCGTGCCAAGCTCGATGTGCGGTATCTGCCCGTCCTTCTCTCCATGTCTCGGTGACGGCATAGCGATAAGCATCGATACGCGTAGCGGCTCAGTACCAACGGTCCGCATGACTTGAGGGCCAGCAGGAGGGGAACCCTTGATAAGCGCCCATATACGTGCACGCAAAGGATCTTGGTGCTGCGGTGGAGTTAGAGGCAACACCTCTTGAGTGTATGACACAGCAAAAGGCTATGGAGATACACGTGAGTTAATAATAGAACCGGCAAATCACGATGCGGTCGTACTTTGCATGTTTCCCAGTCATGATGTTCGTTGCCGACGTTCTTCATCGTGGTTTCGTGCATGACGGGCTTGGGGGACTTCCCGTTGGGCGCTACCCAGGTCCCGTTCCGAATGGCTTCCTCCATCATGCGCCGTTGACGTCGACGACGCATAATAGCTCGAGTTACGATGGCTGCTGAGATGGCAAGCAATAGCAACAGCACTCCTGTTGATGGTTAAATTGCTTGGTCGGCGATTTTTACTGTATTCGAACGAACCTAGGAAAGTATACACTGGTCCGGCCATCACGCAGGATTCCAGTCACCGTAAAGAAGACTTACAGTACACAGAGGCAGATGTACCACCGCCCCGATCTCTACTAGGCCCGTCGTTGCCCCCGCGATCACCACCATTGCGGCCAGGTCCACCTCTAGTAAATGTCGGATCCGGGTCAATGCTGGAGAACGTCGATGAGGCTGAGAGGGAGGACAGCGTGGAGGACCCGGTAGTGCTCGTTGTAACGGACGACATGGTAGCGCGAAGCCAGGATGTTTAGTGCCTGTTGACCCACATATAAGATATATCATTCCGTGAGATGGGTTTCATCGATGGAGATAATGTGGGCTTACCTTGGCAGTACTTAGCAACTTAGCTGAGGTGCTGTATTACTTGAAGTGATGATCCCGAAACGGGGATTCAACGAAAAACGGATGTCGGGTCAAAGCAGAGGCTTGCGCCGTAGAATTAGTAGACTGGGTTGTCTCTTCCAAGTTCCATAGTCTTGGTACTATTTCCAAGTCGCAAGAGAGAGCGATATACCGAATTGCCACGTTGATGAAATGTTCCGTAATTTAGACGCCACAAAGATCCTCCCTGTAAGCACTTGGCTGACTCAAGTGGGCCAAGACACAGACAGTGGATGCTAGTGCTGCGCAACATGGCATATAGCACAGGATTACAGCAAGACATGAAAGCAAACTCCGTACTCACCCAAAACGCTGTAAACAACATAGCCCATGCAGTCCTGAGCGTAACCTGAAAAGGTGTCTTCGAAATCATGCGGCTT
Source organism: Armillaria novae-zelandiae (assembly GCA_030435655.1). Lineage (NCBI taxonomy): Eukaryota > Fungi > Basidiomycota > Agaricomycetes > Agaricales > Physalacriaceae > Armillaria > Armillaria novae-zelandiae. The sequence goes on along the minus strand of JAUEPR010000321.1, from coordinate 7,278 downwards.
CGATACCCTTTGTCACAGGACAACCTTGCAGGCAGTGGCGAACGGCCGAGCTCTCAGATCACAACAAACAGATATTTAGAAGTCATGGACAACATGTAACAAGCTGCAACGTGCAGATGAACGCTGAACGCGGAGCTATCATCAATCGACCTGGGTTAAACGATTCATGCCGACAAAATCACTGACCAAATATCCAAATATGGCGGCTAGGAGAGCAACTTGTCGTTTCATCACGACCCCGGCCCCGCTCATCTGCATCTGAACTGACTTCCGAAGGCAGCAAGCGGCGAAACAAATGCCAACGATAAATGCCAGCGGACAATGGCGGTAAGGTACTACGGGTATATGACCGTCGGAGTCGGAAATGCAACACCGTTTTGGCCGACCCGAAGTGTCTGGACATAAAATACCGCATCATTCAGACTTTTCCCCATTCTCCTTCAATTGGGGGGAGGGAGCGGCAGGGTGAGGAACGTTTGCAAATTGCGCTTTGCAGCACACTCTAGCCAGTTGAAGTTGTTTTCTATCTAAATGTGCTGGGAATAGGTGTTGACAGGCACAAATGATATGATGGATATAGATTGAACGAACGTAGATTCATGAACAGATACGTAGGCGGCGGTGGTGGTACCAAACCATGTAGTGGTGATTTGGTATGAAAACCAGAACAAAGTGACGGCATGGCCACAGTCCTGCCGCAAACCGGCTACATATAAATCGCCTCAGCATATCGGCCACGGCGGTGTGCCGAACCGCTGCAACACCAAATAGTTTTACTCAGGATGACTTGGGGGTATCAGCAATGCTCTTTGAGAGATTCAAAGGGAAGCAAAAGATTCACACCCGTTGCTTGACGGATGCACGAAGATTTCGAGATGCATGGACTCAAACTGAGTTTCGGCATTAGTGCCGATATTCGGCATCGGTGTCAATGGCAGATTTTTGTGGTGACATTCGCCGTGACAGAACCTTGTAAAATAATTGCAAGATTCTGGGGTGCATCAGAAAGAAGCTAACGAAGCGCAGGAATACTGATGTTTATGATTTCTGTAGCCTAATTCCTGGGGCGATGGTCTACACAGGAAACCCCTCCAATCTTGTGGTTCTTCGAACTCCGAAATAATGCCGAAGATACCCCGGCATGTTCTCTCCATCCTCTTGGCATGGCGCAACGAGTCTTTGAATTTATCATATTTATTGAGCCAACTGTCTGCTGTGGAGTATAGAAGAACCGAAGCTGGGGAAGTCATTCCTACTATCTAGTCGACATCTAGTCCGGTTTTAACTGTGCCCCCTTGTTTATGAGCCTCAGCAGCCACTTTCGGAAGTTCCCATCACCACCAGGACTACTGCTGCATGCGCACCTTTTTTTTGACTGGAGCATTTTGTAATCGCTACCCACGTTCCAAGTGCTACAAAGACGCGGGGGCACTCACATAAGGCAAGGCCAAGGACAAAGTATGGTGAGGATTGGGGAAGTTGGGGCTTCGTAAGCTGCGCGGCTCATATTTCTGCTACTCTCGTCTCTCTGCTATACCATGACCTCAAAGCCTCCAACGTTATTCCCAAGTTATTCTGTCCACCTCAATACACACAGGCCGTTACTCCTTCCCCTGTATCGTCGTCTTTCTATGAGACCATCAATCAGAACCGCATGGTCTCGTCAGTGTGGGTCTAGTATCAATTCTACTTTTTTTTTTTTTGTTCTATTAAATGATCACCATTAGACCCGAACCAATCTGACGACTCGGAGGCCTGGTAAATATATAAGTGACAGGGAGCAGGTTCTGCATTCTAATGCCGAACTGACCGATCACTGACTCGGATGGGTAACAGTCACTCCGAAAAAGGTAAAATTTCTGTACAGTATTGGTTGGTGAGAAACGGCAACGAGATTTTCTGGGTTTCCTGATCTGGTCTCTGGCGACAGGATGTCAAGGATTTCCAGAGACAAGAAACTGCGTCCAATAGTAGAGTTTCGGAACGTGTTTCAGAGGTCCAAAATTTGCCCTGAAATCTACTATTTCTGGCAGTTTAAATTATTGAGAGAATCTTTCAAATTTGTCACTGATTTCCGGATACAGAGTACTTAGAAAATCAGTATGAAGAAATTTGGTGAGAAATGAAACATTTCCTTGTGAATTTATGACCATCTTAATGTACTGCTTTCTGCCGCAGTTTCTGAGGTCCAGAGATGTACCAAAAAACTCAAAATTTCTGATAGCAATAGATCAGCTGGCACAGAGTTTCAGGATGGAAGAAATTTTGGTCAGCGATCGCAATCAGACTCGAACCAATCTGACGACTCGGAGGCCTGGTAAATATTTGAGTGACAAGCAGCAGGTTCTACATTCTAATGCCGAGCTGACCGATCACTGACTCGGATGGGTAACAGTGTTAGTAGCCATCACTGGATGCATGGAAGAACGTGTTGGTAACAAATGGAAGACATCTATCTCATCTCGGTTCAGATCATCTTTTGCGTACATGTTGACACGGACATTCGACAGATAAAAGGCACCCTCGTGATCCACCGAGGTAGTTGTGCACCATGTTAGTCTTGAGCAATCACTGTAATCATCTTTTCCCTCGTGTCCTACACTGGTGGACCGTGGCATGTGAAATCTGTCAGCTCGTGTGAGTCATGATGCAGATCATATATTCTTTTTTGCAGGTCGCCTCCTCCCAGCTAGGCGGATATAGGAGTGGTGGGACTATTTGTCTGGATCTAGACTCTTCTTGCCGTGGTCTGGCTTCTTATCCAAGCTGGGGGGAGACTGAAGTCCTACTTTTCTTAGATTTTGCGAGGGCCAGGCCCGACAGCTGAACGGAAGTTGCTCCATCATTACTCAGTAGTCCCGGGTAAGCATATAAACCACAACTTGGATTGGTGTACCGGAAGTCACGGAATTACCTCCATCGAGTACATGTAATACGCCTGCATAAACACGATCGAAAAATAGGAGTTCGCCGTCGGAGCGTCATCAACTCGGAGTCGCCCGGATGCTACTAGACCTTCTCAAGGGTTCGAAAAAAAGTGTAGGAAGGCCTTTGTAGCCTCTTATCTCAACTCAGCCCAATCCAAAGCTCTTCTGTGAACTAGAAGAGCAACAGAGGGAATTTTTTTCCAGATAAGATTAGATACTGAGTGATCCGAGACCTTGTGATGTCAGTGCGGGGCGGCCCAACCGGCGGCTTATTATTGACGTGCTTGTCAACCACGGCATTCCTTCTTTGTTCTTCACCACCACTTGGACCCGCCTAAGGGTAGTTACCGTGCCAGTTTCCCTTGTTTATTTGGTGGCGGAGGCATTGAGTTCTCTTGTTCTTTGGCATTTGGTAAGCCATATCTAGGCTAAAGTCCGGAAAGGCTGATGATCTTCAATTTCCCAGCTTTTCTGCCACTAAAGCTCTTGCTTTTGTTCTATCATGTCTGCTTCTTCGACAAGCTCTATTGGAACCTCTACCTCGACACCGTCGGCCACGTCTTCCTTACCAACATCCTTCACACCCTCGACGACATGGTCACCACCATTCAGCTCAACATCTAGCGACCAAGGGAATAACTCCAGTAGCAGCAGCAGCGGCACTGGATTTGGTGACACTGGTAATAACGATGGCGGCGGCAGCCTCAATTCGTCGGCGTCGTTGTATCGTACGTGTACTTCTCACGATAACCGTAGTCATGTTACTGACCAGAATATAGTATATACTTTTTTAGGTTGGTTAACTTTTTAACATTTCTTATCGACACCGATGCTCAGCATTCTCCTCAGCAACACTCATATTGCTCCTCGGTGTTTCAGCAGCCATCGTGTTTCGGTCTCTGATTCTTCGACGACGCCACAGACGCATGGTTGAAGAAGCTATTCGAAACGGTACCTGGATTCCACCAACCAACGGGCGGGGTATACGCTACGATCCTTCTCAAAAACCTATCATGCACGAAGCAGCTATGAATGTCCAAAAAAACCATCATGATTGGGAAGCATGCAAGGTGCGACCCTGTATTAATTATACCCTTTTCTATTATTGACGCGTCACAGCCTTTTTCTGTATCTTACACGGTTGCCGCCCAGAACCGTACAGCACCTCCTGCGCTTCCTCCCCTCCTGCAGGACAATTCTGCTCGAGCCCGTCTTCGCCGAATATGGTCGCATGTTGATGCCTCCCCTCTTCCACCACCTCTCTCACCCGCCGCGTCAGATGCACCTCTACTGCCTGATCCATCTGGCGGACCATTACGGGTGTCCGTTCTCGTTGCGATGCCGTCACAGCATTACGGTGAACAGCAAGATGAGCTGCCGCATATCGAGTTTGGCACAGCAGATATCCCTGTTGCATATCCCCCAGACGACGCGAACTCGAATTCGAGCAACAATACCAAGAGCATCAGCAGCTCGGCGGAGGACAAGGTATAGGATGCATGCGAGAGTAGTAGAGGGTTGTTCTGTTTTTGTATTTGTATACAGTACACTTCTTGTTCTAATGACGGTTAGGCCCTGCAGTAGTAAATATATGTCCGACGAACGGATTAGCCTCTCTTGGCAACGAGACCATCTCATCTGACCTGCCCATGTTGCACAACAATCTTATGAGCGTCCTGGACATCACCGATATCTCCAGAAACGATATAATGGAACAGAAGATGCCTGCTAAATATCGTACCGCAAGAATTGGCAAATCAATACAATATAGATGGACAGCCTTGCAAGACAATCATGAGTATATGCATTCCCTCCAACTGAGTTGGACTCTCACATATCAGGTGTGAAATGTCTTTATACAAGGCCTCAGCTAAGAATGAATGAAATTGCTGCCGCTCGAAGTGACAGGAGGCCTAGACGTGTTTCTCCACACTAGCCCGTGTTGCCAAAAATAGCATCTATAGTGAAGTCCGCAAAAAAACTCACGATTCTACTAAAAGGACTAGCAGCTGAGTCAACTGACCTGAACTGTGAATTATGGGAATATGTCAATGATAAGGATTTCACCGAAAGAGTGATGACTTATGAATTACAACGGGTTGACGTTATTTCAGGCGGTATTGTCATAAACTGGATTCTGTTTGTTTAGCGAGATCACCGAAATCGCCGTAAATTGATTCAATCAAATCTCAACAAAATCTCAACGTTGGTTTATGACACAATGAGATACGTAGTTCAGAATTACGCCCCAAAGTCTAAAACGTGTAAAGATTCAAGCTTTTTTAGCTTCAAGCTTCAAGCTATACACGTGTCGGCAGCAACGCGTTGCTGGAGTTTGATTACCCTACCCATCCTCCTTCCTCGAAGGGTTTTCGTGTTCCGTTATTGTTGGGATTACATGTCGGCAAGCACAGTGAACGTTTGGGGTATGGCTCGGACATTCAGGCGGTGGTGGTACGAAGCCAAGAAACGATAATGATCGATGCAGAAATCAAAATAAGGTAAAACAAAAGACGGCAAGCTGTGATATTTGAATGCCGTCGAGCCCTGCATGTGTGTATAAGTCACTGTGTAAAGTTAATTCGCGTGAGTGGATGCAATCCGGGCCGTCTAGATAATACTCAGACACCGAGGCAGCATCTCGGATGGTGCGGTGTCTTCCCTTCGCAGCGATATGATTCCCAGAACGAGACAGCTAAGTTGGGGATATTCTTGAAAAACTTTTGGCCCTGGGAAAGGTGGGGGAGGTCGACCTCGATCAAGCGTGGACCGTTGATTGAAAGAAGGGAGTAGCGTGCAACGCGCCAGATCCATGTGATGTAGTAGTGTCAAAGTGGACACGTTGCGGAGAGTTTCAGAAAACATCCACTGGTATTTTTCCATCGGAAACAAATGACCTGGCTTTCCACCAGGGATGCGAGCGTCGATTTTTGGTGGCACAGGCCGCGGAAAGCATCAAATCTCTCTCACAATTTTAAGAAGCAGATTTCTTTGAAAAGTAGGGCGCTTGCTCTAGGATAAAAGACCTTAGAGGTGAGATCGCATGCTTCGAGGCTCCATTTGTCACATCCGAGTTCGTTGATTATCGTGTTGTGTTATAGACGAAGGAGTGTCTCACGCACTTCATCACACTTTCAATTTCTGCTGCAGAACTAAGAGATAAGACAGTATAGGCACAATCGTCCACCCTCAGGCTCGCCTGGCATCCGCATATCCCAAGTAAACTCCGTCATGAAATCCGAGGGCACGGACAATCAATTGTTGAGCGTGGCGAATCCAAGTCTGCATTATCGGATCTGGAATCCATGTCTTACATGTGTGCCGTAGTGAAGGTACCTCGAGGTCCTTTTCATTATAAACTGACTGATACATGTGTGGTGTGTAGGACAGCCTTCGTATGCACCCAGTGGCCAATAACACTTTGAAGATAGCTTGCCAAGGTGGCGTGCTTCCTTTGAGCAAATCAATTACAATATGGTCAACACGCGAAGTCATACATGAATTGCCTATTCCCAACGGACCACTCTTTTCCGTCTCAACTGCGGGCTATAATTGGTAATTTATGGGCATCACAGTGGTATGATATAAATGGCTATTCATCTCGCTCAAGGATGTTTGAGGACCAAGTGTACATGTATCCGATCCTGGGCTGGGTGGTCGCTCCACGAAGTACATCTGGGTCGATATTCACGGTGACTGGTATGTCTTTGCTCTTATTTTTGAGTGAACTCAAACTGACCGGCTCCATAGATTCATTTTAATAGGTGGACAGAAGGCGTGCGAAGCTATTGATTTACGTACGTGCTTTCCACCTCAGCAGGTATGAATTTATCAATGTCTTCTACAGAAGTAGAGCGAATTTGGCAACCATGTGGCGTCATGACGTCTACTATGCAAGGTGATGTTGAGAGAAGCGCACAAATGTGACCTGTTGCTCAACTTTCAAGAGTCTGGATAAAATTTCAATCAATGTCATAAAATCTGGTCAGTTCCAATGAAAACGAGGTACAATGATAGTTGAGTATACGCGATACAATAGAAAGCAAAAGTCACTGGAAAAACATTCTACAGAGCATGCATGGTAAAGAAACTAAACAGCTGCGGAGTTACGTGTCGACATGTTCCCGGTATAAACGCTGGCTCTAGGATCCCACCGGCCATGCAAGGGTTCGTTAAAGGCACCATTCACCACGGAGAATATGATGCTCAAAATCATAATAAACGTGAGGACAATCCATCCCAACCAAGCGAATGCGAGCATGGCGGTGAGGATTCGGCATGGCTGATATTGTTGGCACCAATTGAGGTCACCCCAAATTGTCTGTATCGGATAGTGTAAGCTCGAGAGGAA
>JAUEPR010000319.1:15000-17500 GCA_030435655.1 Armillaria novae-zelandiae | reverse complement strand
AGAGAACTACCAATGACCGGTGCTATCTTAACGAATGCTCACAGTCACGGTGGATTCTCAATTCCTTAGTTGCTTCAGGATTAGCTATCAGCTAGTAATCCACAACCTTCGTTCAGTGCGAACACTATGTATTCGCCTTTGAATGGCTCAGCAATAAAATGCTGCAGTAGCCAGGCTAACCCCCATCCCAAGCCAGTACATCCTGAAGCACAGGCACATCTATAGCTTAGTCCAAAGGTAGCCTGCAAGTAAACGAATTGGGCTACTTGACCGACATCAAACCGACGTTCACCCAACAAGAGACTAGCAAGGAAACTCAACGTTCCTCACAAACGTAGTAAGGAAGAGTCAACATTCCTCACAAACGTAGCAAGGAAAACTCAACGTTCCTCGCAGTAAGGAAAACTCAGCGTTCCTCACAAACGTAGTAAGGAAAACTCAACGTTCCTCACAAGCATAGCAAGGAAAACTCAACGTTCCTCGCAGTAAGGAAAACTCAACGTTCCTCACAGACGTAGTAAGGAAAACTCAATCTTCCTCACAAACGTACCAAGGAAAACTCAACGTTCCTTGCATAGATAGTATCAGCCTCAATAAGTCTACCAGGCAAAGCATCGCACGTCTCAGCCAGTTAAATAGGCAAGCCTACAACTAGACACCAAGAGTAACAACCGCCAGACTCACTCAATCCTTTCACCGTTCGGCTCGTACCAGAGGGTGGACCAACCATTCCTTGCCATGCCGGATTACCGTGCGCAAACACATTCGTTCGCTGGGTGTGAATCAACAGCAACACAAAGGAACCTGACCCCATCGACGCACGCTGCAACAAGAGTGATTGAGTCAAATAGATCAAGCATTATGCGTACGCCAGATTACCGTGCGCAAACGTACGTTCGCTGGGTGTGAATCAATAGCTGGACAAATCTGCTTGAACCATTTATCTACTCCCCCTTGTAACATCGTACTAGACTCAACTAGTAAACCAAGCATTACTCCCTGCCCCGCCAGATTACCGTGCGCAAACGTACGTTCGCTGGGTGTGAATCAATAGCGACACAAAGCCTTTACCCTCCCCCGCCAGATTACCGTGCGCAAACTGATGTTTGCTGGATGTGAATCAATAGCGAGGCTGAGGTACCTGATCCATTCGATATATCCCCTAGAAACGAGCTTACTAGCTTTACTTGGACCAAGCACAGTACTGTAACAGTCCCGCTTACTTGACCTGTTCAACCATTGAACACTCATCCTATCGAGATACTAGGCTACTCACACCAAGCAAAGCATTCTATAATAGTTTGCTTGCTTGACCCTTTCACTGTTCTCCCATATAAGGGGGGTACCCCACACTATCCCCGCGAAATAGCCGAAATTGCATGAGGCGTGAAGCTCCCTGTCCACTAAAACGCGACTTTTCGTTTTGACTTAGAATTTGAGTGTTTTGCTGCACTTTACTGAGGAAACCTAAGGAGGGGCTTACTGTCCTTGCTTTTTCGTACTCAGAGTGCATGTTTGTGAGGAGGGGTAAGGCTGGGGGTGAGGAAAGGCTTACTGTGAGTGCATTTTTGTGAGGAAACATGAGGTTGACCGCATTTTCGTGAGGAAAGGTAAGGGTGTGAGTGCATTTTTGTGAGAAAACATGAGGTTGACCGCATTTTTGTGAGGAAAGGTAAGGTTGTGAGTGCATTTTTGTGAGGAAACATGAGGTTGACCGCATTTTTGTAAGGAAAGGTAAGGCTGGGTTTACTCTGACCGCATTTTTGTGAGGAAAGGTAAGGGTGTGAGTGCATTTTTGTGAGGAAACATGAGGTTGACCGCATTTTTGTAAGGAAAGGTAAGGGTGGGCTTACTCTGACCGCATTTTTGTGAGCAAAGGTGAGGCTGGGCTTACTTTGACCGCATTTTCGTGAGGAAAGGTAAGGTTGTGAGTGCATTTTTGTAAGGAAACATGAGGTTGACCGCATTTTTGTAAGGAAAGGTAAGGCTGGGTTTACTCTGACCGCATTTTTGTGAGGAAAGGTAAGGGTGTGAGTGCATTTTTGTGAGGAAACATGAGGTTGACCGCATTTTTGTAAGGAAAGGTAAGGGTGGGCTTACTCTGACCGCATTTTTGTGAGCAAAGGTGAGGCTGGGCTTACTTTGACCGCATTTTCGTGAGGAAAGGTAAGGTTGTGAGTGCATTTTTGTAAGGAAACATGAGGTTGACCGCATTTTTGTAAGGAAAGGTGAGGTGGAGCTTACTCTGACCGCATTTTTGTAAGGAAAGGTAAGGCTGGGCTTACTTTTTGTGAGGTGGAGCTTACTTTGACCGCTTTTTTGTGAGGAAAGGTAAGGGTGGGCTTACTTTTTGTGAGGTGGAGCTTACTTTGACCGCTTTTTTGTAAGGAAACATGGACTTTCTGACCGGATTTTTCATTGGTGAAGTTTGGAGAGGGGATGAATATTGATCCTATGAACATGAGATTACTTGAAATTCGAAGATTTTGGTTTTTTACAC
>JAUEPR010000319.1:5000-7500 GCA_030435655.1 Armillaria novae-zelandiae | reverse complement strand
GTAGCAAGGAAAACTCAACGTTCCTCGCAGTAAGGAAAACTCAGCGTTCCTCACAAACGTAGTAAGGAAAACTCAACGTTCCTCACCAACATAGCAAGGAAACTCAACGTTCCTCGCAGTAAGGAAAACTCAACGTTCCTCACAAACGTAGTAAGGAAGAGTCAACATTCCTCACAAACGTAGCAAGGAAAACTCAACGTTCCTCGCAGTAAGGAAAACTCAGCGTTCCTCACAAACATAGCAAGGAAACTCAACGTTCCTCGCAGTAAGGAAAACTCAGCGTTCCTCACAAACATAGCAAGGAAAACTCAACGTTCCTCGCAGTAAGGAAAACTCAGCGTTCCTCACAAACGTAGTAAGGAAAACTCAACGTTCCTCACAAACGTAGTAAGGAAAACTCAACGTTCCTCACAAGCATAGCAAGGAAAACTCAACGTTCCTCGCAGTAAGGAAAACTCAACGTTCCTCACAGACGTAGTAAGGAAAACTCAATCTTCCTCACAAACGTACCAAGGAAAACTCAACGTTCCTTGCATAGATAGTATCAGCCTCAATAAGTCTACCAGGCAAAGCATCGCACGTCTCAGCCAGTTAAATAGGCAAGCCTACAACTAGACACCAAGAGTAACAACCGCCAGACTCACTCAATCCTTTCACCGTTCGGCTCGTACCAGAGGGTGGACCAACCATTCCTTGCCATGCCGGATTACCGTGCGCAAACACATTCGTTCGCTGGGTGTGAATCAACAGCAACACAAAGGAACCTGACCCCATCGACGCACGCTGCAACAAGAGTGATTGAGTCAAATAGATCAAGCATTATGCGTACGCCAGATTACCGTGCGCAAACGTACGTTCGCTGGGTGTGAATCAATAGCTGGACAAATCTGCTTGAACCATTTATCTACTCCCCCTTGTAACATCGTACTAGACTCAACTAGTAAACCAAGCATTACTCCCTGCCCCGCCAGATTACCGTGCGCAAACGTACGTTCGCTGGGTGTGAATCAATAGCGACACAAAGCCTTTACCCTCCCCCGCCAGATTACCGTGCGCAAACTGATGTTTGCTGGATGTGAATCAATAGCGAGGCTGAGGTACCTGATCCATTCGATATATCCCCTAGAAACGAGCTTACTAGCTTTACTTGGACCAAGCACAGTACTGTAACAGTCCCGCTTACTTGACCTGTTCAACCATTGAACACTCATCCTATCGAGATACTAGGCTACTCACACCAAGCAAAGCATTCTATAATAGTTTGCTTGCTTGACCCTTTCACTGTTCTCCCATATAAGGGGGGTACCCCACACTATCCCCGCGAAATAGCCGAAATTGCATGAGGCGTGAAGCTCCCTGTCCACTAAAACGCGACTTTTCGTTTTGACTTAGAATTTGAGTGTTTTGCTGCACTTTACTGAGGAAACCTAAGGAGGGGCTTACTGTCCTTGCTTTTTCGTACTCAGAGTGCATGTTTGTGAGGAGGGGTAAGGCTGGGGGTGAGGAAAGGCTTACTGTGAGTGCATTTTTGTGAGGAAACATGAGGTTGACCGCATTTTCGTGAGGAAAGGTAAGGGTGTGAGTGCATTTTTGTGAGAAAACATGAGGTTGACCGCATTTTTGTGAGGAAAGGTAAGGTTGTGAGTGCATTTTTGTGAGGAAACATGAGGTTGACCGCATTTTTGTAAGGAAAGGTAAGGCTGGGTTTACTCTGACCGCATTTTTGTGAGGAAAGGTAAGGGTGTGAGTGCATTTTTGTGAGGAAACATGAGGTTGACCGCATTTTTGTAAGGAAAGGTAAGGGTGGGCTTACTCTGACCGCATTTTTGTGAGCAAAGGTGAGGCTGGGCTTACTTTGACCGCATTTTCGTGAGGAAAGGTAAGGTTGTGAGTGCATTTTTGTAAGGAAACATGAGGTTGACCGCATTTTTGTAAGGAAAGGTAAGGCTGGGTTTACTCTGACCGCATTTTTGTGAGGAAAGGTAAGGGTGTGAGTGCATTTTTGTGAGGAAACATGAGGTTGACCGCATTTTTGTAAGGAAAGGTAAGGGTGGGCTTACTCTGACCGCATTTTTGTGAGCAAAGGTGAGGCTGGGCTTACTTTGACCGCATTTTCGTGAGGAAAGGTAAGGTTGTGAGTGCATTTTTGTAAGGAAACATGAGGTTGACCGCATTTTTGTAAGGAAAGGTGAGGTGGAGCTTACTCTGACCGCATTTTTGTAAGGAAAGGTAAGGCTGGGCTTACTTTTTGTGAGGTGGAGCTTACTTTGACCGCTTTTTTGTGAGGAAAGGTAAGGGTGGGCTTACTTTTTGTGAGGTGGAGCTTACTTTGACCGCTTTTTTGTAAGGAAACATGGACTTTCTGACCGGATTTTTCATTGGTGAAGTTTGGAGAGGGGATGAATATTGATCCTATGAACATGAGATTACTTGAAATTCGAAGATTTTGGTTTTTTACACTGAAAATTTCCGGTTTTTACCAGAGTTAGGTTCTATGAAA
>JAUEPR010000318.1:0-25791 GCA_030435655.1 Armillaria novae-zelandiae | reverse complement strand
TAGTGCGACAATTAGGATGTTTTGGTCGAGTGTCGTGATGTCTGGGGTGATGCTCATGGGTTCCGGTGGTGGCTAGCACTCAAGGGAATATAGGGAAGCTTCGAGCTAATTGTTAGGACTAGCCCTGAGTAAGCCAAACTAGAGTAAACTGCTAGACTATGCCGGGTAATACCCGAGTCCAACAGAGTCTCAGTATTGTCTGGTTGTGGTCAGAGACTAGTGCAACAGTCAGATCGTCGCGAGTGGATCGAGAGAAGAATGAGGTTGTATAAACTTTAGCTCGAAGCTGAGTATTACAACTGAAAGCGTGCTACTTATATACTAGAAAGATGGGTCTAATAATAGTCCTTGGTGACAGTGATGGTGAAGATTTATGGAAGTTGATGCGACTGTCACGAACGTGATGCATGTAGTGCCGATGTGAAGGTTTGAAGGGTAAAAAGTAAATAAGTCGTAACAGAATAAGCCAGGTACAGAAAACAAAAGAAGAAACGTACAGGAGGAACTCGTGAGGCGCGGTCCGGATATCGTCGAAAGTAAGAGCTTCGAGCTCTACACGCGTGGTATCCCGAGTAATAGAGACTCCACCAGTCTCGGAATCAGAACCACTGCCTGGAGACCTTGCCATAAAACGCGCCTTCTTGCGAGGGGCGGCCTTGGATTTCTTCTTGGGCTTTGTGTCGAAAGAAGAAAGTTTGGGCTTCTTGGTAGCCTGCACCGTTTCGACCTCTGCCTCGGACTCGACGTCGGGAGACGGAGGCAGCGTAGCAGCCTTCGAAGAATGAGCACACGCTCTTGTACGAGGAGCGCTCGGAAGGGATATAGCGGGAGCCGTTTGAACAGCTTTGCCCTTTCCAGAGGAAGAGCGCTTCCTTTTGTTGGGAGACTTGGCAGAGCTCGGAGCGGACTCGAAACGGACGGCGGAGAGAGGGGCTGGAGGAGGCGTAAGCTGCCGATGATAGGCCCTCCGCCCATCCTTAAGCAACATACGAGGCTTGGGCTTCCTACCGGTAATCTTGGCAGGGGGCCCACGCGACGAGGAAGGAACGGAGCGCTCGACAGTGTTAAGGGGTTCCCCGCTCAACGCATGATACATTTGGGGAGGTGAAGGAGACCTCAGCTCATCGACAGGAGGGGTCGCAACTGGAGAATCCTCGAGAACGGCGATCGCAGGAAGCGAGGGAGTAACGACGACCGTGGGTACGGGCAGTGGATTAAAGTCCCCTTGCCCCTCGACGGGAGGCAAAGGAGACGCCGACCGAGGCGGAACCGGCAAACGAAGGAGAGAAGCGGGATCGAACCGCGTTGGAGTAACAGCTGCAAAATCCTATAGAAGAATCAAAAAGCGATGAGTTGACAGGTAGAGCTAGAGGCTCACGACTTACAAAGGGACGAGAAGAGCCCGCGGCAGGAAAAGCTATAGAAAAAGTATGAGTTGAGCCCGGGAAAAAGGAGACAAGACCTGATGCTTACCGGGGTAAGGACTACTCAGGTGAACAGTCCTGGGACCTGGAAGATTAACGAGTAAATAGACAAGATTACAGGGAGATCGAGGAGAGCTCACATCTGACTGAGCGAGCTCTTGAAAACCTGTATCGGCAGGCGGAGAAGCGGGATGTCCCTCCATCAAGTTGTGGAGATTGGGACGAGTGGGCGTCGCCTGCACCGGAGAAGCAAGAAAGAAGTCGGCGGCAGTCATAGGAGAAGCCCTCAAGGGAGAGCTCACTGAAGGAGCGTCCGGGCGACGAGAACTCAGCAGCGAAGCCACTGAGGGGAGAACCACCGGAGTAGACGGCACCGAGGCCTGTTCAACAGTAAGAACCGTTGGTAAAGCCATAGGAGACGCGGGGGGTTGAGAAACCGTGGTCGACATCGGCTGGTCAGGCAGTGGTGGTGGAGGAAACGGCGGCTCAGGAAAGAGCGGCACCGTCTCGGGCTCCGAGAGAGCGTCAGCCACAGTCATTGATTGGCTTTCAGCCTCGTCGTCTTCATCGTCGTCATCGGGAGAGGGAGTCGGAAAACGGGCAAAGACCACAGAAGGGAAGGCGGTGTTTTCCTCGGGCGCGAGGAAAGGCGGTCCGTACACTACCGGTAGAGCTTGTTGTAACAGGTAATCCTCCATCGGATTAGGCGCGTTGAGGGCCGAGAAACGTTGTCCTCCCGGTAGGGGAGAACCTAGACGGAAACGAGAAAGGCGCTGAAAAAGGGACAGTGAGCTCCGAGCGCGAGAAAGAAAGACAGAACGTACATGAGAAGGACGCATCTCGTCAGAGGTCCGGTGAATGAGCCCGTCCCAACCCACGACCCAAAGATTGGCGGGCAGCTCCAAGTGTAACCTGGTAAGGTGCCCTCGGATGAACGCCCCCACTCGTGAGTCAATTAGGCGTTGCCCCTCGAGAGCAATTAGAGTCGGTCGCTAGAAAACCGTCAGGAAAGGGAATCCGTACGGCAGAAACTTGGCCACAGCAGACGTACCAAAAACTGAAAAGCAGTCCTCAGCATCGCCGCCAGCTCTTCCTTCGTACCCTGAGGCATTTGATGCTTTCCCGGCATCAGGATGTTGAAAACCCTGCGGTAGGCATTGTAGTGAGTGACGGGGTCGAACTTGGCGAAGTATTGATACTGAGTATGCGACTCAGGGAGCGAAAACGGAGAAGACATGGTAGCTGGGGAAAAGCTGTAAAAGGAGGATCCCCAATGAGAAATAGCGCGCGTTAGAACACGTACTAGTTCGGATTGAAGAGTGGGGAATGTGCACAAAGGGCGAGCAGCTAGCACAGAAGTAGCCATACAGTGAATGTAGGCGAAAGCAACGAAGGGTGGGAAGAATTGAAGTCCAGCGCTCACTCTATATCTAAAAATTTCACTGGACTTCTTATCCTTTCCGTGAAGAAAAGAAGCTCTTGCGTGGGAACTTCGATGAACATTGATGTAACCGGCCCACGGGCATGCGAAGCAGATGCCACATGGAAAAGAAGAGAACCACACGGACCCACAACGCGATGACCGAGGACAGTCAGGACTTAGTGAGGGGGATATGTTACGACTGCATACATTCCAGACGTGTAATTTTGCGATCTAATGAATATACTTGGTACTACAGTACAAGGAGAGAAACGGGCCTAAGGACTAAGCGAGTGTACATAATAAATACCTCTAAACAATAAGACTACCTGTCTACATGACACGATGCGACAGACCCAAACCGGGACTTAGTTACAGCTGGTACTTGACAGGCTAGCTTGACAGAAAGTTCATAAACCCTGTTCGGCCGTCGGTAGTTGTCCATTAACAAGAGAGCTCGCTCCTATTAAACTAAGACGAAAAGGATTGCAATTTAAAAACGATCGGCGTGTACTAAATTAAAGTGACGCACTGTACCTGAGGAAACCGGTCCGGAAACCACGTGAGAGATAAGATAAGAAGATAATCCGATGTACCAGCCGTGGTATGACGAGTGCCTTTGTGGTTGTCCCACTGTTGAGGAACCGTTGCCAGCCAGGGTTACTTCTCGAAGAATGATTGAATAAGAGCTGGGACTAGACATGGCACGACCGCTACCGGTCAGGAGATATGTCCTCGGACTTGAGATTAGCGAGCGCTTGTAAAACCTTAGCGAGCTCAACATGGAAACTAAACCACATATGGCAACCCCGAGTCGGACGCCAAGCAGGACTGCGGCAGCGGTGGGCTGTACGCGTAGGAGTCTAGATTACCTGGGGGCTGCGGTGATATTTGTAATTAATAGTTGTTTTAGTATAAGTAGTTAGAAGTTCAGTGTAGCATACAAGTTTTGAACCCCCGAGTTGCGGTGCACACATAGAAGGCGAGTACTGTAATAAAGGAATAAGTTTGTAGCTTCGAGCGTCGTATATACCGAACGAGCTCACCTCGAGGAATAGAGATAACTTCAGGATCTGACAAGTGTGCTTAAGTTCCGAGTGAATAAGAAACAGTGTCGCTGTTCTGTTCCATCTGAGTACTGCCGAGAACTGTTTGGAAAGAGTATGAATTGAAGTAGAAGTTCTGAAATCTGTCTGTCTGTCTGTCTGTTCTGTTCTGTCAGTCTGTTTCTAAATCCGCTTCTGTTCTGAAATTGAGTTGTTTCTGTTCTGAAATTGCAAACTGTTGGAGAGTCGGAGTCAGTTATCGTCGTCGAAGTTAGTCTTGACAACCCTACCCCTAGGGAGTAGTGAGCTCACTAAGTCAGTACTTGGTTGAGTGGTCTAAAGAGCGAGCTCGGTGTCGTAGTGAGGAGTCTTGGGTTCTATTGTATTGTAGGACGTGTGTCCTAGTGTAAATTGAATATTACCATTCGCCTAGAAGGTTGCGCCTCGAAGTATACCTTCTTGTAAAAGATTCTAGCTTTAGGATTAAATAAAACGAGTAAACGCTGTACCACGCCGAGACAAGAAGGAGCTTTACGAGTTCTAAAGTGTTAATAACTGCAGAGTAGAAATAATCTCATCCCCCCATGCACTTACGAGGGTGATTGTATTATTGCGTAGTTGTGTGAGTGTGTGTGTGGTTTGGTGTGTGTATCACGCCGTTCTATGCGCGGTTCCACAAGTGCCCACAGCCAGCCTCATCAACGGGTGCATCAGACCCACAAGTCCAAGGCGATCTGTTTGCTCCTGAAAGGGTTGATGCTGGGCCAGAGGCTGAGAAAAAATACCGAGATTGAAGAGAAGAACAAACTACTAGCACAGGCTCGCCTAGAACAGGCCTTGGACCCTGACGTCGAACCTGAAGAAATCCCAGACAACGCGTCGCTCATCACCATCAAATCACATGAACGACGAGCGCTGAAGGTGCCGACGTTCCTGGCAACATTCTCCAGAGTGCCAAAATCGTTACGATGCATGCTAGCAGCAGAGGAGGTAGCTGAGAGAGAACTGGACAAGGCAGCGAAGAGGAAGAACAATGGGGAGGAGTCAGCGGCCAAGAAGCAGACACGTGAGGTACGGGCAGAGAGACCCAGAGTGTTGGGGCAACAGAACAATATCAACATCTACGAGCTACTCAAGGATACGGATGCTTTTTGCAGTGTTCCCCTCCATTACTTCACTAATAAAAACCTACAGTACATCAATGAACACGCCTATGAACTTCCGCTCACGAAAGCCAACCCAGAGAAGGGCGAGAAGGCACGCTCGATCATCGATATACCCAAGCTCAACAAACGGCTTGGCAACGAGAGCAACATGACATTTGGGGACTATGCGGTGGCACACCCAAATTTCTTCCGTATGATCACTGAAATAGATCCCCAAGGCTTGCTCAGCACACAGTCCAAGTTCTACAAGAATCACTTCACCTTCTTCAATCAACAAATAGACAAAGTAGAAGAATTCCCAGCCTGGCACACCCTCGAGTGCAAGGAGCACGTCAACTATCATATATCCCCGACATCGTTTGAACTGTCTTACTATTTCGCAGAATACGAACACTACAAGCTGGCTCACCATATTCGTGAAGAGACCGCCAAACAACTAGCTGAACAACTAGCCGAGGCGAATAAGCGCATACAAGACACAGAGTCGGCAAAGAGGCAGACCAACTCATGCCAGCGAGGCCGATCCAGCTTCACGCCATACCCTCCAAGGTTCGGCAGCGGTTCACGTCCCTTTCAACAGGGCAGAGGGAAGACGCCCCCCCCCCTCTCATCTGCCTTGCCTGCAGAGGGGGCCACGTCCTCACCAAGCACTACGATGGCAGCATCTCAGACAAACCCCGATGGGTCAGGATCAAGGACAAGGACATCTGGACCCCGGACGGCACCAAACGTGTGTGCATCCAATGGAACCGAGGAGGCTTCAGATGCATCCACGGCGACGACCGATTACACGTGTGCAGTCTCTGTGGCAAGGACCACATGGCCACCTCCTGCACCACCACCAATTGAGACGACCAACGTCGACTCCTTCCTTGCTACAGCAATTCCACCTAGACTCACATATACTCGCCTTATCCCAGATATCATCCAATGCTCCCCCATGAAACATGTCCCTCGATCTGACGACGAACTTTTCTCCCGAGTTATACACCCATACGATGCACAAGCCTTCGATTCCTTGCTCAATAAACACAGCCTTCAAGACAATTACCCAGACCTATGCCAGAACCTCAACAACGGCTTTCCCCTTGGTACCATGCCAGATCTCCATCGCTCGCAGATATTCCCCAACCACCCATCTTGTTTCCAGCACGCCGGAGTCGTCGATGCTTACCTTGCAGAAGAAGTTGCGGCCTCGAGGATGACCGGCCCTTTTACCAAAGAGGAGGTCAAACGTATCTTACGAGGACTCTTCCAGTCCTCCCCGCTTATTGTTGCTGTGCAGCCACAGGGCCCCAGCCTACCAGACAAGCTGCGAGTCTGCTGCCATCTCTCAAAAGGCTCCAAGCTTTGCCCATCAGTCAACTCTTACATCGCCAAGGAGGACTTTCCCACTCGCTTTGACACTGCCTCCCGAGTGGCTGACATAGTGAGTACCTTCAGTCTTATCAGCGACGATGCCTGCACTGGCAGCATCTGTCCTCCAGCCAGCGAGCCAGTGAGAAGACATCAGTCTGCACCGGCAGCCGTGTCTCAAGTCTCTCAGTGCACAGGTGCCCAGCCCAGCTGTCGCACACGAGAATGACTGCTCAGCGCATTGCCATCTCATGATCCAGCCACTATCCAGACCTGAAGCTGATCAGAGCCTCGCACACAGATCTCGCTAGCCCCACCAGGCACCCAAGCATGCACCTTGGACATAGCCAAGTTCCACAGGACGTGCCCAGTCAATCCGCACCACAAGCAGTTCCTGGTAGTACAAGGTATGCAGACCCGCATGTCAGAGGACCCATCTCATATTCCCAGGCCATCCCGGCCAATTCTACATAGATCATGCCCACCCATTTGGTGCGGCTTCTGCTAGCAGCAACTCGGGCATGATTGCCAATGCAGCAGTGGACATATGGCAACGTGAGGGTATTGCGCCGATCCTAAAATATGAAGATGATCTCAAGAATTTTCGTTTTCCCTCAGACAATGGTCCTTTCCGAGTGGGGGGCTTCCACTACGACTACGATAAAGTGCTCATGATGTCAAAGATAGCCCCGCTCTGCATTCCATGGCACACCGAGAAAGGCGACAAAGATTTCATATTCGTAACGACATTCATAGGTTTCCTGTGGGACATCCTACAGAAACTGGTCAGCCTTCCTGAGAACAAACGACAGAAATTCCATGAACGCACACAGCTCTTCATCAATGCCTATAGCTCACATCCATGCTCCCTCTACGAGACAGATAAGATCCATGGCTCACTCTGCCATGTCGCCTTCGTCTACCTAGAAGGACGATCCCGCCTTCCCTCAATCTCTAACTTCGCCGCCTCCTTCAAGGGCAACGAGTTTGCGACCAGATACCCTCCTCATTCCTTGATAACAGACCTTAAATGGTGGTTAGACACACTATCCCGACCTGGCTTCATGAGACAGCTCAAGCCACGCTCCCCACTGACCAATCCTAATATATTTGTTGATGCATCCACTTCCTGGGGCATCGGAATCATTATTAATGGGAAGTGGGCAGCTTTCAAGCTCTCCTCAGACTGGAAGGAGCCGGGACGGGACATCTGCTGGCTTGAATCACTAGCAATTGAGATCGTAGTATCTTTCCTCGTCGAGATGGGCACTCATGATGCCCACATTCTCATACATTCAGACAATTACAGAGCTATCGGTGCCCACACAAAGGGCCGATGCCCCAACTGGTCAATCAACCTATCAGTTCGTCGCACCTATGCAGCTCTCTCGGCTGCCAATATCCTTCCTTATTTCCAGTACGTCGAGTCCAAGATGAACCCGGCAGACCCCATCTCGCATGGAGAATTGGGTACCGTCGCTAATAAACTGGACACATTGATCATGCTCCCAGAGGAGCTCATCGGTATCATCAATCATGTTTAGTCTTTTCGACTACCTTGAGGCTACCGAAGCCTCAATCAGAGCTAGCTCAAAGGAGGTGATCTCTGATTCCCCTTCTCCATGCCGTGCCAGCCCTGCCCGACGACCAAGCTTTCATGCAGACCCTTTTGACCCTCTCAGAACGACCCAGCCACCCCCACAGATACCAGACTCGACCACCTCAACACCGCCAGCCCACACACCAGCAATGTTACGATTTATTCACCTTTTCCTGATTTTCCTCATCTAAGCGCCCAAGCGCTTATCTTCGTTAATCTAATCACCATCTTGCCGCACCAACCCCACGACTATAACAGTCGACTACCGTTCCCCTACTACGGCTCACCTCCACCACAAGGTTACCGTTCACCTAATTGTCATCCACTCGTTGTTCACTCGTTGTCGCTTACCGATGGACTTATTATTAGCACGCAGACTTTAGTATATAAGTAGCACGACTCTCGCTGTAATACCTCAGCTTCGAGCTATCGTTTATCTATACCAATCTTACTCTCTCAACGACTAACACCTAGTGCTCTGTCTTAACAAGTCCAACACCACAGTCCCTCTCTAGTCATCGGTGTCCACCGGTACATGACTCAGAGTTTGAACTTGTTTGGATCACGTGAGACTTGGGTCTAACAAGCAACCACCATACCAAGACAATCCCTGCAGGATTATCCAAAATCCACCAAGGCCCGCCACCCCAGAAAACATAACCAATATATGCCAAACCCACTCCATCCACCAGTTGCAGCTGCCGACCGCCTATATTGCTGGACCACACCTTTCGCAACCAAGCAGAATAGCGCACTACTCAGTGAACTTCCACCCGGGCTCAAAGAAAATGTCTACGCTGCGCTCAGAGGCGCCCATGCACCCAACACAAAATCCACTTATGGTGCCGGACTCCTATGTTTCACTCAGTTCTGCGAGCACTGGAAAATCTCCGAGCGCAACCGAATGCCAGCCTCTTATGCTCTACTAGCAGCTTTCATCGGAGAATATAAGGGCAAGGTATCAGGTGGTACAGTTAGAACATGGCTCGCAGGTCTCAAAGCATGGCACGACATATCCAATGCACCATGGTACGGAGATCACCGCTGGGTGCAGATGGGCAGAGTAACAGCAAACAAAGAAGGTACGAAGCACAGAAGACCCCTCAGGGCACCAATATCCATCGAGCACCTGCTCTCCCTACATGCTTCGATCAACACAGATGAGCCTAGGGGTGCAGCGACATGGGCAGCAGCTACCAGTACCTTCTTCAGCTGTCGCAGACTTGGAGAGATACTGGTGATGACAACGTCCACCTTCAGCGACAACTACCATGTCACCCGTTCAACGAGGTGAGTATACCATCCTGCACATAAAGATAAATCCTCACAAGAGCAGTGTCAAATTCCTAGAACAACAAGATGGCACCCGATCAGCCAACTTCCACATTCCATGGACAAAGATGACCAAAGAGCAAGGTGCCTTGGTAGTACTCACAGCCCACAACGACATATTATGCCCAGTCTCCGCCATGAAGAACCACCTCCACATCAATGCCAAAGTCACTGCAGACGCCCCCCTCTTCGCATTCTCCTCACCTTCAGGATGGCAACACCTCTCCAAACCCTCCTTCCTCAAAGAGTGTACAGCGATATGGACAGCAGCCAACTTGGCGCACATCCATGGCCACAGCTTCAGGATTGGAGGAGCCGTTGAACTCCTACTAGCGGGTGTACCACCTGAGGTCGTTGCTGCAACAGGTGGCTGGACATCGCTGGCTTTCCTCATATACTGGCGCCGTATGGAAGAAATTATACCCATGAGCACATCCAAAGCATATAAGAAGACTCACATAGACCGACTCGCAGAGATTTTTGAGAACTTTCATATCTCCCATAGCTTACCCAAGGACATATCTTCAGATAGCGACATTTTCGATGACCTCGCACCGTTATAGCCAGCCATAGACATCATTGTATTTAGATTAAGCAGAGACGTAATACACATCAGAACCTTCAAGCCTCGCTCCATTGGGGGAACCGTATTCGTCTCGAACCCGAATCCGATTGTAGTGAGCTTCACTCTCATTGGTGTCCGGATTTGGCATCTCCACCTTCCCGGTTCCCCGACGCTCAAGGCAGTCCTGGCCATGTCGTGTTCATCCCCTCAGATCCAGCTTCACACCAGCCCGTGCAGACGTGACAAACTCGACTCTGAACCTCACGGTTCCCAGGTCCCCCTTAGGCAAACCCACCGAATACCAAGTCTTTTGGTACATGGTGTCCACACTGTTCACGCAGACAATCATCTCACACCATTCCATTACCTCGTTCAGATCTTCTAGCACCTTAGCTTATCCGGTGGGAGTCTTGGTTTATTGATCTGTAAAACCAGAGATATGGAAACAAGTGTGTAGGGCTTTATAAAAGCAACTGATGATGAGGGGAGTCCTATGGAGAGTGGTATGGAGATGGGCCTTCAAAGAGGCAATACAATCCTAAACTGGGCTGGGAGACGATGGTTTCGGCAATATAAAACCGGAATCACAACTGAAACCGAAGCAGTAAAGCTGGTGACGATGTGGAAGTGATTTGAGAACAAAAGCAAGTAGTTGGAGCAAGAATGCATCTATTGGGCAGTAATAATGCGATCCAATAACGATTAAGAGTAAAGCAAGTGATGGGGCATAACTGTGGGCGACTGGGATTGACTGGTAGTGTATAAACTCGTCAATAGAGTGTATATCCGGTAATTCGAAGCAATCCCCCTCTAACTAAATTTCTACAGAGTCTTATATACTAGAGGTCCAAAATTATAAATAGAAAACATATCTAAGCATTGGTAAGGCTGTAACTCCGTAGCTGAGTAATAACTGGTGCAAGCATGTGGATACTGGTCATCTGAAGCCACGGCATTGTGTTTAATGCTGGGTTTTTGAGGAGAAACCATATGGTTGTTGTAAGTGCTGTGAGGATCATGGGGTACTGTCTAACTGCAGATTATCAATGCGCAGCTCTTCTGCTGAGGTGTGCGCAGCTACTAGCTGTTACTTTCAGGTCTTGGCAAGGTAACAGCCTTAGTAAACACAGTCTGAAGTGCCCATGCACTTTAAATAACTCGGATGGAAGAAGATCAATCAATCACATCAATTTAATTGAAGGATCAATGAAAGCACAGCAAATGACGATTCCTGGTGATGTAGCAATGCTATATCTGGTTGATTGTCGATCAGGCATGCCAGGGTGTGATGGGGCATGGAGATATAGTGCATATCCGGTCGAAAACGGATATAAAATGTAGTAGGAGTCATAACCGGTGTACTTTGGTTTCTGGAAGAATATTCGAGTTATAGCCTTCGAAAACTCGTCTGAATAATCGAGGTGTAACCACTGTATAACCGGTGGATGCCCGGAGATAATACTGAATGGGCTAGAGGTTTAAATCCAGAGTTTGTTTGTTACGATTTATTCACCTTTTTCCTGATTTTCCTCATCTAAGCGCCCAAGCACTTATCTTCGTTAATCTTATCACCATATCACCGCACCAACTCCACGACTATAACAGACGACTACCGTTCTCTTACTACGGCTCGCCTCCACCACAAGGTTACCGTTCGCCTTATTGTCATTAACTCGTTGTTCACTCGCTACCGCTTACCAATGGACTTATTATTAGCACAAGGACTTTAGTATATAAGTAGCACGACTCTCGCTGTAATACCTCAGCTTCGAGCTATAGTTTATCTATATCAAATCTTACTCTCTCAACGACTAGCACCTAGTGCCATGCCTCTACGAGTCCATCGTCACAGCTCTACGCTAGTCATCGGTGTTTACCGGTATATGACTTAGGGTTTACGCTTGTTTGGATCACGTGAGACTTGGGTCTAACAGTTAGCTCAAAGCTTCCCTACGGTTCCTCAGTGCCAGCCACGACGAACCAAATCCATGACTCCCGACTTAACAAAGAAACAAACAATCGAACTAGGAACAGCCATCCTGGCCGCGTTCCTAATCATCCTCTTCACCGCCCTCACGGTCTACGACCGTTACGAACAAATCCATGAATATCTCCACAGAAACAGGATCCTCGTCGGAGGCGAGCCAAGGCCCGCCAGGAGGATTCCCCCCTTCCACTATCAACCAACAACCACCTCCGCCGCCCCAGGGAACCCGCCGGGGGCCTACCCCGAGATCGAGCCCCGTAGCTCGCAGACCCAGCACGCAAGGAGGCGAAGCACCCCCCACGCCGGTAGTAACACTTCCTCAGACAAATTTCCCCTACGCGAGGGGACAGTACGCGCACCCACTCACGCACCCACTCCAGAACCCTCAGATGCCCCCATGGCTGAGCCAGAGCCAAGGCGGTCCTCCGCGGCCGAAGAATACGGGAGGGAGCTTCGGACTAGGTTCCGTAGCCCGACCCCGCCCCCAGCCTACATCCCAGCCCGCCCAACAAGGGTGGAACGACCCGCCTCTAGTAGAAGGGTACGAGTTCCCACAAGAACGATCGAGGGGCCCGGTAACGGGCCCACCGAGGACGCCGACCCCGATTCCTCAGAGCCCGATATACTCGCCCCCTTCCGAAACCCCGAGGCAATCAGAATTCGAGCGCCTGAGCCCGCTCGACTGGTCCCCATCCAGGATGCCCACGAGCCCGAGTGGCTCGCACTCATCGACCATGAGCTCTTCAACCGATGGAGCCCAGATCGACTATGGCCGGAGCTCGGACCGGTCGACAGAGACCTACTCGGCCCCGTCAGAATTGAAGCCTGGACGCTTCGAAGAGAAGACGTGGAAGCCCGAGCCCGCGTTCCCCTCGACCATGGACCAATGGCCTTCTCAATTGCCCACGCACACCTACCCCCAGGAACGAGCAGGGATGAGCTCGGACTTTTTCTTTGAAGGAATGCAGGAAGAGCGATACAACCGCCAGAATTGGGACCACTCCTCAACAGGAGGAGCACCAGAGGCAGGAGCAATGACCGGGATGACGAGCTCTCCCATAGGCTCTACGAGCTGGCACACCGCGCAGAAAGGAGAGATGATGGATACCTCCGGTTTGTTTGGGCCAACGAGCGGTTCCGTCGGGAACGCCGGGCCCGGGACAATAACTAACTTTAATACGTACATACCTCATGTGCAATCCAACCCCTTCGCCACCTACTACCCCGAACCGCAATGGCCAACGCAGATGCCGGACTCACCACCGGCCCGAACCAGACAACAAGGGTACTACCCCTATCCCACAACAAGCCGACTATTCGGGGCAGCCAGAGACAACGAAATGGACAGCCCTGAACCACCCGGGCCTGGACAACCAGAAGAAGAACAACGTGCGAGGGTAACCGCGCAAAGGGCCAAAATGACAAAAAGAAGGGATGAGCTCGCAGCGGCAAAACGGGCAGTCGAAGAAGCGATCGTTAGGAATAATGATTATGCGAACCGTCACGGGTTCTTACCAGACGAAGAAGAAAGGGGAAGACTGGGAGCACCCGACAATGCCCCTGCACCGCCACCAGCTGCACCAGTCGTGGCACCAATACCCAACGAACACCGACCGGTGCACGACCGGGATGACCGCTACTCGATTCCCCGACACCCAGACTGGCCATATGCGCCCCACAACCCTCCAGTAGGACTCGGATTACCCAACGCCCCATATTTTGGGGTAAAACCTATCCTAATCGACACTCCTCGCCCCTTTGAGGGAGATCATCACAACATCCTCCGCTTCGTCGGAGATAACTTAGCCTACTTCGAAACCTTCCTCCCCTTCTTCCAGGAAGAATCCCAACGAATCACGTTCGCCGCCTCGTTCTTTAAGGGGATCGCCAAAGACTGGTGGACTCACAAAAGGCCAGAACTCTGGGACCCCATCGACCGCCACTTCAGATACCCCTCCTGGAAAGAGTTCGTCGACATGCTCACCGCCCGCTTCAAGGACCACGCCATAGAACAGGTCCACGAAAAGAAGATGTTCGAACTCCAGATGGCCGGTGGCACGGCAGAAGACTACTTCCAGGCTCTGGAACAAGAAGCAAAGCTCGCAGGGCGACTCGCGGACGAAAGCAATCGAGGCCTTCTCTGCAAAGCCGTCGAAATCGGAATCCCAGATTCCTACTCCCGCGCAATCGCCGATGGAGAAAATACCCCCGGCAATTACCAACAATGGAAGGCCAGGGTAACCAAGATGTACGAAAACCGCACCAGGAAGCGGATTTTCGACCAAACCATCGGGCTCCAATACGGCCATGGTCAACGACGAGACCACAGAACTCACAACAACCCCGCCGGTGGACAGAACAAATCCGCCGGCGTGACAAGTTCGCCGTCGCAAACACAGAACAACCCCGGCGGAGACAAGAAGACGGGTACCGGAGTAACGTATGGAGGGCGTGGCCAAGCAATGGAGATAGACCGCCTCAGGAAAGAAGGAAGGTGCTTCAATTGCGGAGAGAAGGGACACATGTCCAAAGAATGCCCAAAGCCGAAGAAGCCGCGATGACAGGACGCACGGGGAAGATTCACTAAAGCCGAGTTACGCACGATGCTGCAAGAGTTGGAAAAGGAAACCGAGGAGAAGACGACCTCGGGCCTCGAAGAGGTAAAAGGCGAGGCCAGCGAGTGATCGATTCCACTCGGCTGGCCAAAGGACATTCTTCTGGTATGCGGTTGCTCCCTGCTGGTCGGACTGATAGTACTTCTGTAGTTACAAATATTTACGCGCATTCGAATATACCACTTTCAGCACCTCCCACCGCGAACCCAGTAAGAAAAGAATCGAACCGATATGCACTCCTCATCGACGACGAGGAAATGCCCTCTCAAGTGCCCACAAGGATCAAACGGGCCGAACAAGGGACGGAGAGTCCCCCAAGTCCGCTTGCTAAGGTGGCCACCGGACCAGTCCGAAAGGCGCCTGGCTCAAGCCACAAACGCGCGAGTTCAAGAACACGAGTAAACGCCGAGGACCGATGAGCTGACGCCCGAGGCACCACCATTACCGCCACCATGAGGGGAATTAGCCCTCACCCTGCATCGCCCTTGGGACAAGCCGGGGGTACGGACCATGCGACAAGCACGCGACGATCACGACCCCCATCTCAGATGGCGCCTGCGTGTGCTATGCCCTCGACTTGCGATGTAAACAGGAGCGCGACATTCCCCGCCCGTATAGTCAGTGAAGAGCGGCAGAAGGACGGGAAGGACGCTTCCAAAAACACAATTGCCCACAAGGATCAAGAGGGCCGAACAGGGCGAGAGACGCCCCGACAGCCGCGCACCACCATTGTCGAGGTACCAGACGAAGAGGACGACACTTCATACCAACAGTGGCTCGCCAAAGAGGCCAAAAGGCACATCCCTCAATCCGTTCCAATGGAGGAAGAGGGACTACCTCCCAAAACCCCGGACAATAGGTGGTACCGGCCCTTCTCCACTGAATGGACCCTGAGAGCGATCCAAGAAGCGCGTACGCCTAGTCAGGCGAACACCATCCTCGCACTCTGGATCCATAAAGGGAGAGAGGTAGAACACACCCAAGAACTACTCGAGGAGCTCCAGAGAGGAGGAGAACAGGCCAGGGAACGACTATACGAACTCCAAAAACCGATTCGATACGTCCGCGCCACTACTACAAAGCGCAGCAAAGACCTAACAATCACTGCGAAACTGGAACCCTGTTCGGGTGCTCCCGCATTGTCCATCAAGGCGCTAATTGACAGTGGGTGTACGGGCAGTTCCATCGACCAAAAACTCGTCCATCGGAATGGCCTAGACACTAGAAAGGCCACAGTTCCAATCCCAGTCTACAACGCGGACGGAACCCGAAATAAGGCCGGAGACATCACGGAGTTCGTAGAACTCAGAATGAGTATTGGAGGACATATGGAAAGGATAGATCTCGCGGTCACCGACCTAGGGACCAAAGAAGTATACCTAGGCCATGACTGGCTAAAACGACATAACCCAGTAGTTAACTGGAAAACTGGAACCCTCATCTTTGGCAGATGCCAATGCCAGAAAAACCGCCTTCCACTCCCTGACTCAGACCCCGACGACGCATGGGACAAAGAGCTGGAAGAGGGCGAGAGTATCCTCGCAGTCAACATGCAAGAAGAAATCCTAATCCGGGCGGTCCACCACGCGAATGACCTAGCAGCGAAGGCAAACGAAGGAAAACCCAAGAAAACCTTCGAAGAGCTCGTCCCCGAACACTACCGCTCCTTCCGGGATCTATTCTCTAAAGAGAACTTCGATGAACTCCCAGAACGAAAGACCTGGGACCACGCGATAGAACTGATCCCCAATGCCGCCTCCACCCTTGACTGCAAGGTGTACCCCCTGAACCGCAGCGAACAGGAACAGCTTGACAGGTTCCTCGACGAAAATCTCGAGTCAGGACGAATTCGCCCATCCAAATCCCCGTTCGCTTCCCCGTTCTTCTTCGTAAAGAAAAAGGACGGCACCCTACGACCCGTCCAAGACTACAGAAAGCTCAACGAAATGACTATCAAGAACCGATACCCACTCCCGCTGATCACCGAGCTCATTGACCGCCTCCAAGGCGCCAAATACTTCACAAAGCTAGACGTACAATGGGGCTACAATAATGTCCACATCAAAGAAGGAGACGAAGAGAAAGCAGCGTTCCGCACAAATCACGGACTCTTCGAACCCACAGTAATGTTCTTCGGATTGACCAATTCCCCTGCTACATTCCAATGGATGATGAATGACATTTTCAAAGACTTGATTGAGACCGGAAAGGTCACGATATACCTCGACGACATCCTGATCTTTACAAAGGACCTATCGGAACACCGACACATCGTCAAGATGGTTCTCCAACGCCTCCGAGAACACAAGCTATATCTCAAGGCGGAGAAATGCGAGTTCGAGGTACTAGAAACCGAATACCTCGGAGTAATCATCAGCGAAGGAACAGTCCGGATGGACCCAATAAAAGTAAAAGGAATCGCAGAATGGCCAACCCTGACGAAAAAGAAGGCACTCCAGTCGTTCCTCGGGTTCACCAACTTCTATCGGAAGTTCATAAGGGACTATTCCAAGATTGTCCGACCCCTAACCCAACTCTGTGGAAATGCCCCCTGGACTTGGGGAGCTGCACAGAATCAAGCCTTCCAACGGATCAAAAAACAAATGACCGAGGATGTTCTCCTCACAATCCCCACGCAGGAAGGAAGGTTCAGAGTAGAAGCAGACGCCAGTGAAGGAGCAGTCGGCGCCATACTCAGCCAAGAACATGATGGGAGGTGGAGACCAGTGGCATTCATGTCAAAGGCACTCACCGAGACAGAACGAAATTACGAGATCTACGACAAAGAACTCCTCGCCATAATGCTCGCCCTCGCAGAATGGAGACACTACCTAATGGGGGCTGCAGAAAACGTGGAAATCTGGACGGACCATCAAAACCTCCAGTATTTCAGAAAACCTCAGAAACTCAACCGACGTCAAGCCCGATGGGTTACCGAGTTGGCCGAGTACCACTTCACCCTCCATCACAAACCCGGCGCCCTCAACAAGAAGGCGGACCTCCTCTCCCGCTGAGAAGACCATGACCAAGGGAGAGATGACAACGACGAGATCATCGTCCTCAATCCAGAGCATTTCCGGGCAATGATCATGCCCACTCACGAAGAACTCCGTTCCCGCATCCTCGATCTACTCAAGGAAAACGAAAACCTAGACGCAAGCGTCCACGACTCCTTCATCCACGACAGAGGGGTCTACGAGGACGGTCCCAAAGGAGAAAACAACAACATCCTAATGTACGACGGTCGAGTCTACATCCCGAAGAATACAGAACTAAGGGGCACCGTGATCGCGATGAGTCACGACCACATCACCGCCGGACATCCCGGAGCGGCAAAAACCATAGAACTTGTCCAAAGAACCTACTGGTGGCCAAAGCTACGCAAGGATGTTGAAGCATACGTCAGAGGATGCGAAACATGTCAAAGAACAAAAACCGACACCCAGCCAAAGGCAGCCCCACTTAATCCGAACGCAGTCCCTACTGAGCCATGGTCCCACATTTCAGTAGACATGGTCACTGGATTGCCCGAATCAAATGGACATGACGCTCTCCTCGTAATCGTAGACAGATTCTCGAAGGAAATAGTACCAATCGCCTGCAATGTAGAACTCTCGTCAGAAGGATGGGCGAGAATACTCAGAGATCAAGTATACGCCAGACACGGGATGCCAACCCACGTAATCTCAGACAGGGGACCAAATTTCGTCTCAAGATTCATGAAAGACCTCTACAAAATGCTGGACATCACACAAAATGCCTCCACGGCATTTCACCCCCAAACGGACGGCCAAACAGAACGGGCCAACCAAGAAATTATCAAATACCTCCGAATCTTCGTAGACTACTGACAGGAGGACTGGGCAGAATGGCTACCCCTAGTCGCATTCTCCCACAACAACAGGATTCATTCAGCCACTGGCAAATCACCGTTCTTCGTCAACCATGGAATACATCCACGACTCTTACCAGAGTCAATCCGAGAAACCCCATTCAACAATCCCAGTGCCCAGGACTTCTCCGCTACAATGATGAAGATCCATCAAGAAACGCAAAAAGCCCTCACCGAAGCTGCCGTCGCAATGAAAAAGCAATACGACAAAAAGACCAAACCGGCACGCGGGTATCAGACCGGAGAACGAGTATGGTTGGACTCACGCAACCTTAACCTGCCACGACCGAAAAAGAAGTTGGACGACAAACGAGTCGGTCCGTTCCTAATCCTCAACAAAGTCAGAATGGCAGCATACAAACTGAAACTCCCGCCACATTGGAAGATTCACCCCACCTTCAATGAGAAACTACTCTCCCCCTTCACACCACCCGCATTCCCCAACCAAGAAGTACCACCGCCACCTCCTCCAGATTTAATCGAAGACGAGGAGGAATACGAAATCGAAGAAGTATTGGACTCCCGAACACGCAGAGTTAGAGGAAAGAAAGGACAAAAATCCAAAACCACAATGGATTACCTGATCAAATGGAAAGGCTGGACAAGAGAACACAACTCGTGGGTACGAGAAACAGAAATGGAACACGCACAAGAAGCGATAGAGGACTACGAACAACACGTCCAGCATGCCGGACATGTAGAAATATCCAAAATTGTAACCTCAGACGACAAATACGCAGAATATTGGGAAATTCTACATCAACACAACACCCCCGGAGACAAACCTTAATGGCAGTCGGGACGACTGCCTTAACGAGGGGGCAATGTTACGATTTATTCACCTTTTTCCTGATTTTCCTCATCTAAGCGCCCAAGCGCTTATCTTCGTTAATCTTATCACCATATCACCGCACCAACTCCACGACTATAACAGACGACTACCGTTCTCTTACTACGGCTCACCTCCACCACAAGGTTACCGTTCGCCTTATTGTCATTAACTCGTTGTTCACTCGCTACCGCTTACCAATGGACTTATTATTAGCACAAGGACTTTAGTATATAAGTAGCACGACTCTCACTGTAATACCTCAGCTTCGAGCTATAGTTTATCTATATCAAATCTTACTCTCTCAATGACTAGCACCTAGTGCCACGCCTCTACGAGTCCATCGTCACAGCTCTACGCTAGTCATCGGTGTTTACCGGTATATGACTTAGGGTTTATGCTTGTTTGGATCACGTGAGACTTGGGTCTAACATTGTTCTGGTAGGAGGATGTAGAAAGATAACAGAGTGGTCCAATTTCTGGAAGGATATTCGAGCTGTATTGTTCGAATACTCATCTGAGTAACCGAAAAGTAACCGCTGTAAAACCGGTGGGTGCACAGAGATATTGCTGAACAAACTGGAAATTAAATCCGGAGTTGGTGTAGGAGGTAGTAGGAGGATAATACAATAATCTGATTTCTGGAAGGAGATTCAAGCTGTATTCTTCGAAAACTCGTCTGAATAATCGAGGTGTAACCGCTGTATAACCGGTGGCTGCACGGAGATAATATTGAGTGGACTAGAGAATTAAATCCGGAGTTTTCTCTGGAGGTGGTAGGAGTATAATGGCAGAATAATCCGAATTCTGGAAGGATATTCGAGTTGTAGCATTCAAATATTCATCGGAATTGCAGCTGAGTAATTGCTGTATAACCGGTGAGTGTCTGGAGATATTTGCTGACTGAACTAGAGATTAAATCCGGAGTTTGCTTTGGTGGTAGCAGTTGAATAAAGGAGGAATTAGTGGATTGTGAAAGCTGTAAAATGTGCAAATTCTGCACATACAGAGCCTGGAGGCTCATCAACATCTGGAATGTATGCAGTCATAACACCATTATCCAAGGTCACCATTTGCAAGGTCTCAGTCAAGACCTCACCCAATTCTTCTTGATCATCCATTCCATCGGTTCCCATTGGAATCTGTCTCCCTAATTTCAAATTTGATTCTGAAAAACTATTGCAAATTCATTGCCTAATTGGGAATGGATTCCATTGAAAGCATTTCTTGACTTCACACTTATTCACACTATTTTTCAAACATCAAGAAAAATGTACATTTTATGCCCTCTGGGCACAATCTACTGTCTATCCATCTCCATCTACAAAATCCAAAAAAATATCTAAGGAGCTAGGTGCTAAGCATCTGCAGACCCGCCGGCTTCTCCACTCTCTACCTCCTGGTCCTTCCCTTTCCCTTTTATCTCTCACACCAAGTCCGCTATACTGGGTGCTCCATCGGCCCCAGACTCTGGCAACATCTCTGCTCTGATCTCCTCGTCCTCCTCTAACTCTCCTTTGGAATCCTCCACTAAAAACTCCTCACTACCCCTCAGGTACTCCTTCCACAGCACCCATTCCTTTCAGTGGCCTCCAAGTTGGTAAAACTTGGCACAAGTATCCCTAAACCTCATGCTGGCTGCAATCACCCAGTCCAAGTCACCGTTGATGAGCCTCCAGGCTCTGTATGCACAGAATTTGCAGATTTTACAGCCCTCACAATATACCAATTCCTCCTTTATTCAACTGCTACCACCAAAGCAAACTCCGGATTTAATCTCTAGTTCAGTCAGCAAATATCTCCGGACACCCACCGGTTATACAGTGATTACTCTTTGGTTACTCTTTGGTTATTCAGACGAGTTTTCGAAGGATACAGCTCGAATATCCTTCCAGAAATTGGACCACTCCATTATCTTTATACATCCTCCTACCAGAACAAACTCCAGATTTAAACCTCTAGCCCATTCAGTATTATCTCTGTACATCCACTGGTTATACAGCAGTTATTCTTCAGTTATTCAGATGAGTTTTTGAAGGCTATAACTCGAATATTCTTCCAGAAACCAAAGTGCACCGGTTATGACTCCTACTACACTTTATATCCTTTTTCAACCAGATTTGCACTATATCTCCATGCCCCATCACACCCTGGCATGCCTGATCGACAATCAACCAGATATAGCATTGCTACATCACCAGGAATCGTCATTTGCTGTGCTTTCATTGATCCTTCAATTAAATTGATGTGATTGATTGATCTTCTTCTATCCGAGTTATTTAAAGTGCATGGGCACTTCAGACCATGTTTACTAAGGCTGTTACCTTGCCAAGACCTTAAAGTAACAGCTAGTAGCTGCGCACACCTCAGCAGAAGAGCCACGCATTGATAATCCACAGTTAGACAGTACCCCATGATCCTCACAGCAGTTACAACAACCATATGGTTTCTCCTCAAAAGCCCAGCATTAAACGCAATGCCATGGCTTCAGATGACCAGTATCTGCATGCTTGCACTGGTTATTACTCAGCTATGGAGTTACAACCTTACCAATGCTTAGATATGTTTTCTATTTATAATTTCGGACCTCTAGTATATAAGACTCTGTAGAAAATTAGTTAGAAGGGGATTGCTTCAAATTACTGGATATATGCTCTATTGACGAGTTTATACACTACCAGTCGATCCCAGTTGCTCACAGTTATGCCCCATTGCTTGCTTTACTCTTAATTGTTATTGGATCACATTATTACTGCCCAATAGATGCATTCTTGCTCCAACTACTTGCTTTTGTTCTCAAATCACTTCCACATTGACACTGGCTTTACTGCTTTGGTTTCAGTTGTGATTCCGGTTTTATATTGCCGAAACCATCGTCTCCCAGCCCAGTTTAGGATTGTATTGCCTCTTTGAAGGCCCATCTCCATACCACTCTCCATAGGACTCCCCCCATCATCATTATTGCTTTTATAAAGCCCTACACACTTGTTTCCATATCTCCAGTTTTACAGATCAATAAACCAAGACTCCCACCGGTTTTACTTCACTGTGGTACATTTATTACCACCATTTCCACTCACTTTATTAGGTATACATCTAGACATCTTGTCTATACTCTTGTCGCATTTTATAGGCTTTTACACCGTTTTCTTGGACGTCGCACTGGTTTTAGACCTATTGCCATCATCTATATCCGTTACACACTCTCTGGACCGGTTTTAGGACCTCCACCATTTGTTATATCCTTTCTCCATCATCTACACCGGTTTTAGGACCTATTACTGCATTTTACCGGTTTTACACTATTTTCTTGGACATTGCTCTGGTTTTAGGACCATATCTGGTGGCCTATATCCAGTGCACAATATCTCGACGTATTCCACGTCTTTTGGGATGATTTCTTGGTGTCCAGGTCACACCAGATCCCATTCTATCTCGCTTATCGAGATCCCCCTCGGCTTACAGCCTGAGCCTCTTAGTACTCGACTGCTGAAGGGTACTACTTCCAGACTGTATAGTCGAAGTGTATACCTGCGTCTAGAGGAATTGACCACACGGAGGTGCCCTAAACCACTCGCACAAACACATAGCCTTGACTACTGTGACTGCAAGCATCTTTCCCTACCTCTTTCGGAGTTTTGGGTGTTGCCATTGCCATGGAAGTCTAGGTTCAACACCATTCCCGCAGTTTCCGCACCATAACTCCAAGTTCACCAGTTCGAATGGGTCTTGACTGTTAAATTCCACAGAAGTCATGTGGGCGACCACACTTGTGTGACATCCTGATCCAGGCGCAGTCGCATTGCCTGCCGGAGGGCCTCGGGGTTGACACCTTTCAATTCTCCCAACTCCTCCCTTGACACTTTCCACTCCTCTGCAGACGCTGCTGGAATAAAATCCCTTGGATATTCCAACGTGTCCCCTTCCTCGAAATCATCCACCAAATCATTGACACGGCCTCCGACGGCCTCTAACTCCCTCTCAATCTTCACCATTCTATCCTCCATCTCATCGAACCAGGCATGCAGATTCTCAGCAAGTCCACCACTTGCTCCAGTGCCAACAGCTCTGCCTCCTCCATCCAGAGGCACTTAGCCTTACAAATCCTGCATCGCTTGCAGGACCGCATGGTCGACAACATGATACATCGGGCTCTGTCGGCCCGACACCGCCCACATTTATCTAACAAAACAATCAGCAAACAAAAAATCAACTCTAAGTCCACTTACCTGATCCGTGGAACTCTCCATGCTCAGCAGACTTTCCCTTCACCTTCTTAGCGGGCCTCTCCGATGGCCCTGCAGTTGGCTCATCCTCCTCACTCTCTATCATCAACTTCGTTAACCTTTTTTTTCTTTTTTGACCCCTTATCCTTCCTCCTCTGCTTCAGCTCCTGCATCGCCTTCTCCTTTTCTGTCCCCGCATCCTCCATGGCTTCCTCATCATTGCCCTCTGCTGCTTTTGCAGCTGCCTCCACAGCTTCTGCGGCCTGCCTTGCGGCCAACTCTGTCTGCTCCCTCAGAAGGTGCCTTGTCCGTGCTGCCTCTTCCTCGGCCTCTGCCAACCTTTTCCGTTCGGCCTCCGCTTCTTCCTGCCTCTTCTTCTCCTCAGCAACCCTCCTTGCCTCTGCCTCCCTTGCCAACTGTTCCTCTGCTGCCTGCTTTTCCACGGCCTCCTTTTCCTTCTTCACCTTCAACTTGTAAAGCTTTTTTGCCCGTTCTTGGGCCTTTTTCTGTGCAGCCTTTTTGGCCTTCACTTTCTCCACAATCCACATCTTGTGAGCTTCCACGGCACTCTGATACGCCTCCTCCTTGTCATCCCTATCAGCATAGAACACCGATAGTTCATCAATGTCCACATCCTCTGGAGTCCTGGGCACCTCGTATGGCTCTGGCATTGTCGACCATCGGTATGCGTTAGTCATTGTTGTCATTTGTGAGGAAAGAAAAAAGCAAGTAAATCCTACCACTGAGATAGTGGTGGTAACAAGTCAAGAGGTAAAAATCACGTGATACCTCACTCACAAATTCCACATGGTACCCCCGGCCATCAGGATCTGTGCTCTTGAGGGCAAGAACGCTAAAGGGGGGATACTGTAATGATCATGCTGCAGACTCCATGGACCTCATCCAATCATCCACTCCACCAGCTCCAAGTCAATCATCAGAACCCATCGGATTCCGAATCCCGGTTTCTATCTCATATTTCATATCTCTATTTCATTTATTTATTTCACATATTCATTTATCACACCTAGAACCCATCATGGTAGCGAGTAGGTGTTATACTGGAGTCCACGGAATACTCGACTCCTCTAGATACAGAACATTCCAGATCACGTCACTCTAGCCATACCTACACTATTCCAGACCCCGACCTGTCAGACTCCATCTTAGTATATAAGCTGTACATTTAGTAGTACATACCTCAGTTTGAATATCAACTTGGTTTAGCCCAATACTCTCATCCTCACTCTCTTCGGCCTTCAAGC
This sequence comes from Armillaria novae-zelandiae, assembly GCA_030435655.1. Taxonomy (NCBI): domain Eukaryota; kingdom Fungi; phylum Basidiomycota; class Agaricomycetes; order Agaricales; family Physalacriaceae; genus Armillaria; species Armillaria novae-zelandiae. The sequence goes on along the minus strand of JAUEPR010000318.1, from coordinate 1,068 downwards.
CATAATCCATCTCTCTACGTCTGCAGACTCCGATAGCCATTGGACTTAACCTTTGATCCTAGAGATCATAATCCCGCAGACTCCATCCATAATCCTTCTTTGGGCCTCGACCCAAGGGTGATGTTGCTAATAGCTTTGCCAAGTGTTAAGGCTGGTCTCAGGTAAACCAAACTAGAGTAAACTGCCTGACTATGCCGGGTTACACCCGAGTCAAGTAGAGTCTCAGTTATGCTTGGTTATGATATTGAGTACTGGCTCAATGACTAGTACGTGGCGAGAGAATTGAGAGAAGAGTATGATTGTAAACTTTAGCTCGAAGCTGAGTATTACAGCTGAGAGCATGCTACTTATATACTAAATGGTAGTCCTAATAATAGCTATTGACAACGGTGATGGTGAAGATTTATAGAAGTTGATGTGACCGTTGCCCATGTGATGCATATAGTGCCAATGCGAAGGTTCTGAAAGGTAAAAAGTAAATAAATCGTAACATTACCCTCTCGTTAAGGCAGTTGTCCCGACTGCCATTAGGGTTCCTTGTCGGTGATGAGGCTGGCTGTGGGCACTTGTGGAACCGCGCATAGAACGGCGTGATACACACACCAAACCACACACACACTCACACAACTACGCAATAATACAATCACCCTCATAAGTGCGTGGGGGGATGAGATTATTTCTACTCTGCGGTTATTAACACTTTAGAACTCGTAAAGCTCCTTCTTGTCTCGGCGCGGTACAGCGTTTACTCGTTTTATTTGATCCTAAAGCTAGAATCTTTTACAAGAAGGTATACTTCGAGGCGCAACCTTCTAGGCGAATGGTAATATTCAATTTACACTAGGACACATGTCCTACAATACAATAGAACCCGAGACTCCTCACTACGACACCGAGCTCGCTCTTTAGACCACTCAACCAAGTACTGACTTAGTGAGCTCGCTACTCCCTAGGGGTAGGGTTGTCAAGACTAACTTCGACGACGATAACTGACTCCGACTCTCCAACAGTTCGCAATTTCAGAACAGAAACAACTCAATTTCAGAACAGAAGCGGATTTAGAAACAG
>JAUEPR010000317.1:0-26069 GCA_030435655.1 Armillaria novae-zelandiae | reverse complement strand
ATTAGCATTGTCGCATTTCAAAAGGTCGATACAAGCACATACATTATCCTTTATTTCATGGTTTTTTGAGCTATAATGTCTCTGCCCTGTGAAGGTTATCAGCCGCAACATTTTATCTGACAGCGATGGATGCCTACCTCAGTGAGCATTGAATCATAAGATTGTTTTGCCTCTAACAATTGCCTTTCCAACTAGACAAACGTTGAGTACACGTCAAGGATAGTGTATACAAGGGCAAACCTCCGAATTCTTCTCTTGCAGCGCAGAAATACTAGCTTGGGACTGCAGATCATTCCGATGAGTGCTGCAGTGATTTCCAGAAATTGTCATCACAGACCTCGAGATTGATTCGGTCGAGATTGCACAGACACAATTCTGTGATTGGATCATCGCGAGTCAACACTATTTTCTATGTAGGAGACAGATAGGCAACAATGTCAATGTGAATAAGGTACAGAACATGTACCTTTGCTGGTGGAGGACTTTCAGGTCTCGCGGGCCTGAATGCTTCCTTTGCAGACCGTTTGGACCCAGTCTAGTACATGCCGATATCTGGGTGAGAGAGAGAACGAAGATGAAACCTCTATGTACGAAGTTATGCTCGGGAGCAGGTAGTGGTTGATTGGGTGATTCGATTCGATTACCTGCAAAAGCTACCCTGTTAGACATGCCAAACGATGTTGCAAGCATGCGTACCAGATCGGCAGTCAAATGGATTGACTGATTCCAAACACCCTCGTCTCCAGCAGTGGACGACATTACATGTGCATCCTGGTATGCAAGCAATTATGATTGTCATGTACCATTAAGCGATGCAGAATACATACTAGGTCCTGCGGGATTGCACCCGTCATGAGTTGCTGCAAGGGATATTAGAGGGCATCTTCAGAGCTGGTAATATCCTACCTCAATGACTTCATTCTCATCTGGAGAGAATTGGGTCTCATTATTAGTTGTTGCAATTGGTTGATCAGTTCGCAAGCCTCGGATAATGTCCTCGACAATCCCTGTTGTACGTAGCTGTTTGGGAATACGAAGCCCATCATCGGATTGCTCATCATCAGACACCTCAGTGGCGCCAGTGTTGGACTCTTTGGGTTGACTGTCTCCATAATCCAAATCAATGGAGCCGAGTCTGGAGTCGTCCATGTAGAATGGCTATGAAAGTGTATGTCAAATGGAGCGGGAAACGTCTGAGTCAAGATCAAGATGGGTCTGCAAGTCTGGAAGCTAGGGAGGTAGGGGTCGAAGATGGGTGAATAAAGGTAAAAGAATGGAGGTGAGTGGCTGATCATGACTAAAAAAAATTAGTACAAAGGCGAAGGTGGAGGCTCATCGGTAACTCACCTAGTGTGACACTGAACAAAGGAAGAAAAAATCTGTTTCGGGAATCTCACACACTATGGCTTCATCGCGTTATATCACGCTCAGGAGAAAGAGACGCCTTCTGGTAGACCGCACGGTCATCTGTGCCTCATGACAAGGCAACGACGTTGCTCAAAGGCTGGAAAATGTACTGACCGCCTAAAAAGTGAGCATAAGATTCGGAATGTTCCGTAGACGGACCACAGTAATGGTCTGCTGATAGGAAGTTGGTAAGGTATAGGTGCATGCATCACAACAAGCAAATGTATGATTAACAGGTAACGCTGTACGATTGTGTAAAATGTCACACAAGTTAAAAGTATTCCAAAAAGTGCAGTGCGAAGAAGGGGTGACCCAGCTAGGCACTGCAATGCACAAGAACATCCCATTCACTAATGCAACATGTTCCACTGCCACTGACTCAGCGTTCTAGGAAAGGATAACCACACGCGCAGTGCGACTAACGTAGCGGGAAGAGTGTACAAGGTAACGCCAATACCAGAGATGAAGCCATCCAGTTCTGGCTGAATTGAGATAGAAATTATAGTAGAATGGTATGTCACAGTAAATGAAAAAGGAATGAAACTCATATGGAAAATAATCAACACCATCTGAAGATTGAAATATGAATTCGACAATACAAGGCATTTGAAGGACGTTCACGGTTCGGGATAGGAAACCGTCGTCAATCGGAAGGAAAATCTGAATGTGGGCAGACGGGTGCAGAACACTGCAGAAGCGAGTCGCAGGGGAGTCCTTGAGCGACTTCGGGGGAAGACCTTACCAGGCTGTTCTAAACACTGGAAATAACGGGTGGTATCCTGCTGGATAAGAATCGGAATCAGTACGAGCGACATCAAGGGAAAATGATAGACCAACGTTCAGATTAAACTATCTATCACAAGGCCGTCTCCATGAGACGAATCGTAACTGGACGTGGACACGTCCCGGCGTAACCTTCAACTGTATTCCTGAAGGCATATAGCGGCAGAGGAAGACACATCGAAAAGATGTATGTACACTGGCGAGGACCGAAGGATGAAAACATCAGGGAGAGTGAACATGATAACAATGTGTGACTGCTGTTGAGGAGAGCAATGCTGGGACTGCAAATATAACGCCTGTGAAGAAGAGGCACCCATAATCTGGCAAAATTAAACATTATCAGAAGAACAATCCGTCTATCTGGGACATAGAAACACACCATGCCTCTCTGTCCTACTATCCATTCCCATCCTCATATCCTCCAATATTCATGAAGCTACTGCAATTTTTGTCGATATGAGCACAACTCTATGAGGAGGGTAAGGAAGCGACCACTTGCCTGCACCAAATCCCACATCTTGGCCCTGCGAGTCGATTCATATCGAGAAAATATGACATGATTACCAGCCCAAACAAGAACAGCCAGAATGAGCGCCTAGCACTGGATTTCGATGGGTGTTGGTGACAAGAGAGGAAAACTGTGGGAACATCATCTCTTGGCTACATTCGGTGCCCAAAATCCTTAACTCCCCTAAATCCGCGGCTCGGGGAGATAAGAAATTCCATACCCTATCCGGTTCCCGCCATCACTTTCTCACGCCTTCTCCCTTGCCTGATCACCATGACCGTCAAGCGTCGGATTGTCCCTTGTACCCTCACCAGTAAGTATGCCTTCAAACTTGCATTCACATATTGTCACTTTAAAGTCTACTTAGATACTCAACATCACATCCAAACTACATTTTCCCGATTGGGGGCGGAACCGCCTAATACGACCGAACTTGATGTTGATGCCTAAATCGGGCTGGTCCGTTCGCTAAGCCTAAATCAACGTCGTACTCAGTCCTTCGAGAGGCAAGCTTCCTTTCATCTGAAAAACAACCCTGCTGAACAATGAGCTGAAGAAGACCACGGCCTCTTCCGCAGTCTTAGGTATGTAAATCACAGCTACCTAAGCTCTTTGATGCTCACGAGAAGATTCTAGGTACAGCAATATAATATTCTTGGTGCGACTCAGTACATTCCTGTCTTTAGCAGCAACCCGTTCCTCCATTGTCTACTGAGTCTACAGATCGCCTTGACATGTCTCTTTCGCTCCAGATGACACCACTGCCCAGCAGGATCATCGTTCCCCTTGCGCGTTGGTCCTTTTCTGTGATGATGTGCTTAGGGTTATGCCCTTGCGATCCGCACCCCTTTCTCCATAGCAAGTTAACCACAAGCTGTGGCCTTCTTCTGCTCAGAACATCCACTTTGCATCGGAGCTTACTTTTCTCGGCGCCTCGCCAATAGTCCTACAATACATCCGCTCATGGGGTTTGTTTAAAGCGATGTTCAGCCCTGCTTGCCATGCTATTACTTCCTTCCGAGCTGATTTTTCGCATATGAATCCATCCTGGCCTTCTTGAGCATCATGCACATAGTAATAACTATTGCACTAATCTTGATTAAATGTCTACTGTATACACAAAGGAAAGATCAGTTCTGTCTAGAAGATACTTGCGAAACGGTTCCAGCCATGTCCTCCTGACCCTGGTGCATTTCGTTGACCCGCATCCTGAGAGGGTGTAAATTCAAGGGCCATTTTGTACCTATGGCAGTAACCGCACTTAGAACAAAGTTCATTACCAAACGTGCGTCCATGTGGTCCAGCCTCGTCGCCAAGTCTCCAAAATGATCGACTAAGTAAGAATGCATCGATGGGAACTAAGCTCGTGTCAGGATAAGCAAAAGATTAAAGAGCCTCGAACTCCATGTGAGTGTTGACCAGACTAGTCTCAACTAAATCTGCTCGCAGTGCACTGCGCTTGGCATCACTCCATCTTTTCATGCTACCAGCTCATCAGAAACTTTATACAAAAACATACTACTGCTACCACAGAACAGAACACTGCTAACTTCTTCCTTCTCAAGAGTCACCGTCCGAGTACTTCAAGACATCTTCAAGACATGGATATTCAATAGCCTCAACAACTCCTTTTGCTTCTCATTCCGAACATCAAACTTCAAGTACATCTTGGTGTTGTTGAAGAGTCTTTGGAGCCACTGTTCATGCGTACCACAGTACATCATCAGACGTGCTGTGATCACCCTCTTTGCCTTTTCATCCATCCTTGTCCTCCGTCACTATTGTCATCGTCATTGTCCTCATCACTATCATCATCCTTATCCATACTGCCTTCTTCATCTTCATCCTTGTCCTCGTCACTACGGTCATCATCATCGCCCTCGTCACTATCATCATCCCATCCATACTGTCTTCTTTGACCTGATATTCGCCATCTTCCCTCGGGTGATTACTGACTTTCTGAAAGACTTCCTCCTGTGTGATGGTCCCATAGGTGTAAAAGGGTCCAGAAATAGCCATAGCACCCAGGGTGGTGATGTTCGGGTTATTTGAAAATGCATGTCTAGCCTGACACTCCAGCTGAAATGTGGCTTCGGTCAAGAATAACTTGATATCCCCCTGTTTGGCTCCTCGGCACTTGATTTCAACCAATATATCGATATGAGGGGGGCCCTGCTGACCATTCTGGTACAATGTGAATCACATCCAGAGAAAATCCGGTATTCTAATGGAACATAGGCATTTCGCGTGTTTGAGGGACGCCACAGAACCAAATTCTGAGCCAGAGCCATGCAGTTCACCCTGCTTGGGTCTCTCTTTGGCAGAGCACAGGCGGGCGGATCTGCGAAGGCCACCGTAAATGGATGGCAAAGTGGACCTTTGAACTCTCGTGGCGGCATCGGGGTCAACATCCGCATCGGGATCAACATCCGCATCGGGGTCAACATCCCACTGGACTGGCAACTGGGGACAATGACCGTGCAAGTCATAAGGTCACCAGAACGAACAACACCAGCAAGGTAGCTGTCCAAGATTACGGACCAAGGAGGATAGTAGGCAGCCTCCCTCGGATCCAAGTTATCTGCGTATCTCATCACCAGGAATATTTTGAGATCGGTGCTGGTGAGTTGATCAAGTTCAGCATCGGTCATCTCTGGCAGTTCGATGCTCAGATCTTTGTATGTGGGCCACTTGTTGGGTGCCGGCGGGGCCTTTGATGTCATGGCTAGGAACCGTCCTCTATGTCAGCACTTCGGTGCAGCCTTCATGATGGACATACGCACCTACTTATGCTGGTTAATGCATTCCGAAGATGTTGAAATGTCGATCATTGATCGATAAAGCTCAGCAGCGGCAGTTTCTGGGCATTCAATTCCTCTAGTACTTTGTACGTACAAGGGCCCGCTGCGTCGCCGGTGACAAGGACCTTGCTGGAAGGAAACTGCTGGCTGGCCGCATGTGAACACTCAAGTAGCAGTAGCGAATTCTTTCTCACGGGCCATGCATGGATACTTATCATAGTACAGTGGAAGGTGTTGTATTGTAGATACTAGATACACACAATCTTCAAATTGATTGTTTACTATTTAGAAGGAAGGAAGTTGGTTTTATTAGTTGTCGTGGCTCCTTAACAGAAACGTAACGAAAACAGAGAGCTATCGACTGTGAGCTGAGCTGATAGAAAGATATCAAACTGCTATGGGACCCCGCGCTCTGCCGCTGTTGTCAAGCCCCAAATTAAATCATGTCCCAGTGAGACCGTGAGCTACGAGCTGAAGGTCCATAGCTGAGGGACTTGCAGCATCAAGTGCTTGCAGCAGTGCCTGCATTGTAGTGCAGTAGCATTTGCAACAGAACACAGATATCTGATAGATTGGTAAAGAGTATGCTTCAGTCAAAGGAAGGGTAATTACTAATTACATAGAGAGGGATGTTGACAAGGAGTGGAAAGTAGTTTTGGCATTATGATAGATTCATCTTCCAGAGACGAAAAAAGATAGACGATAAGCCGTGTAGCGAGACAGGAAGTCTAGTCATCTCAATGGCCATCTGAGCTGTTGGCAGAACTTTCGCTCCCACTCTTCCCAGAGCTGCTGCCTTCAGAATCGCTAGCGACATTTCAGGCTCTGGTATCCTGCACAAGATAATTGATATTAGTCCTGGATATGAAAGTAGCACAATCGAGACTCGCTCTCAGTTTGGACCTATGCTTCGCATTCCGATAAGCTTCTGATTCCTTTTTGAGGTGAGCTTTTAATAGCGCATGCACTGGCCAGCATTTCTTATACAGTTTAAGCCATGGGTGTCTGCGAATCAACTGAAGTCGGCGCTTGGTCAACAAATCACTAGATTAGAGGGGTAAAGTGACTCACAGAGTGACAGACTCTGTCAATCTTGACTGAGTCTTGCTTATTGTAGCAATACCTGAGATCAAGCTTTGCTGCTGCCTGCTCTTTAACGTCGTCCTTATGTATATGCATTTGCATGATAAATTGAATAAATGAAAATTGATTCCCACACACCTTGACTTCGCGGTATATATCTACCGACCATTTGCAGTCCTCCATAAGCTTCTTTGCCAAGGAGAAGCCTCCTTGGTTGGGCTTTCCAGGCTCCCCTCGTGGAGCTGCGTACTTTGACTTTGAATCGGTGTCCGTGCTGGGCCGGAGGTCCGGAGTATCCGTGCTGGTTTCCTGCTCCATGCTGGTCTCAGTGTTTGGTGTCTGACTAGGGCTTGGTGGAAGTTGACCTTCGTCCGGTCGTGATGCTCATTGATATTCTGTGCTTGGTCGCCTCCTTCCGTACTCGTGCCTGTGGGGGGCTGCTCTGCAGCCACCTCAACTTGTGGTCCTTTCACATCTGTATCAAACCAGACATGCACCCGTTGTGCTGGTGTCACCACCGGTGAAGCGAAAAATGGGGTTTCCAGGTCTCTTGCTGTGTTCCTAAAGCACATACGTGGGGTGATGACAGGTAGCGGGTCTTGGAACATTGGTCTGAAGCGAATTCGAGGGGTGATAAGAGGAAGGTGTGTCTCCATAGATGGTGCCATTGGGAATCACAGATTGGCAACGGGCGATAGTATTAGAAGTGGAAATGCGTCTGAATCATGGTAAAGGGGGTGTATAAGTGATGGATTGTTTCATGCCTTGCTTGTGATGCTCCTCCTTATACTTTGTCCTCAAGTGCCACTCTATGCAATTGCCAGGCCATTGTTCGAACAAAACCTTTTACGGCTTGGGGACTGGTTTTTTGCACAGCCTTCCTTGTATTGGCTTCAATTGTCGCCCAAATTTGTCACTTCGTACCGATCGCAACCGGCCCATCGCTTCCGGTTTTTCCACCCCTCAACCCCGCAGATCAGCCAGAGTGACTTGAATGGTAGGCATGTCAGAAATAAGCAGACTATTTCTGAGCATATTTCACTGACAATCCATGACTGTTGCACATTTGCAATCCATAAATCCCATGATAGGCATTCTTTTAGAAATGTTAGCATAAAAAAGCCAACTATACTGAGCAGTTTCCTGTGGTCTATACATTCCCAATGCAGCCCTGCAAGAACGCTGCCCGTGGACACTATGACCGGGATGCTGTTGAAGCGAATGATGAAGTAGATTACTGAGTGTTCGTGATAATTATACCTGATGTACACTCACCTTTCGTAGAATTCGGGAATCTATATGAGAAAGATACAGGTGGGCAGAAATCATTGTTCAAATAAACCTCTGGGGGACTGCGAGTACGACATTGATTTGTTTTCAGCGAATGGACCAGCCCCGATTTAGGCATCAACGTCAAGTTTGGTCGTAGTAGGCGGTTCCACCCCCGATCGGGAAAATATAGTTTGGATGTGATGTCAGGTATCTAAGTGGACCGTAAAGTGACAATAGGTGAATGCAAGTTTAAAGGTGTACTTACCGGTGAGGGTACAAGGGCCAATCTGACGCTTGACGGTCATGGTGATCAGGCAAGGAAGAAGGCGTGAGAAAGTGATGGCAGGAACCGGATAGGGTATGGAATTTCTTATCTCCCCGAGCCGCGGATTTTAGGGGAGTTAAGGATTTTGGGCACCGAATGTAGCTGAGAGATGATGTTCCCACGGTTTTCCTCTCTTGTCACCAACACCCATCGAAATCCAGCACTAGGCACTCATTCTGGCTGTTCTTGTTTGGGCTGGTAATCATGTCATATTTTTCTCGATATGAATCGACTCGCAGGGCCAAGATGTGGGATTTGGTGCAGGCAAGTGGTCGCTTCCTTACCCTCCTCATAGAGTTGTGCTCATATCGACAAAAATTGCAGTAGCTTCATGAATATTGGAGGATATGAGGATGGGAATGGATAGTAGGACAGAGAGGCATGGTGTGTTTCTATGTCCCAGATAGACGGATTGTTCTTCTGATAATGTTTAATTTTGCCAGATTATGGGTGCCTCTTCTTCACAGGCGTTATATTTGCAGTCCCAGCATTGCTCTCCTCAACAGCAGTCACACATTGTTATCATGTTCACTCTCCCTGATGTTTTCATCCTTCGGTCCTCGCCAGTGTACATACATCTTTTCGATGTGTCTTCCTCTGCCGCTATATGCCTTCAGGAATACAGTTGAAGGTTACGCCGGGACGTGTCCACGTCCAGTTACGATTCGTCTCATGGAGACGGCCTTGTGATAGATAGTTTAATCTGAACGTTGGTCTATCATTTTCCCTTGATGTCGCTCGTACTGATTCCGATTCTTATCCAGCAGGATACCACCCGTTATTTCCAGTGTTTAGAACAGCCTGGTAAGGTCTTCCCCCGAAGTCGCTCAAGGACTCCCCTGCGACTCGCTTCTGCAGTGTTCTGCACCCGTCTGCCCACATTCAGATTTTCCTTCCGATTGACGACGGTTTCCTATCCCGAACCGTGAACGTCCTTCAAATGCCTTGTATTGTCGAATTCATATTTCAATCTTCAGACGGTGTTGATTATTTTCCATATGAGTTTCATTCCTTTTTCATTTACTGTGACATACAATTCTACTTTAATGTATATCTCAATTCAGCCAGAACTGGATGGCTTCATCCCTGGTACTAGCTTTACACTGTGCGCTCTTTCCACTATGTTATTCACACTGCGCGTGTGGTTATCCTTTCCCTGCACGGTAAGGTGGTTGAACGTGACCGATGTGTCTGTGAACAGGATGATCTTGTCAATCGCAGCGCTTTGCAGCTGAGTCACCCATAACATGATGTTGACGCCTGTGATGACAGACTCGCATAGTGACCAGGCTCTCTAGAGTATCGTCAGTACGCGAGTGGCTGGTGCGTTGGAAGGATGCCTACCAGGACGTCATCAACGTTATCATAGCCGTTGAACATAAGTCGCAAATAATCCACCTGCAAGGGAATGTGGAGCTGGGTGATCGGGTGGAAGAACTGGAAATTGTTCAAGCCCTCCTTTGGGGGACAGGGCAGGGAGAGTTCGACATGTGTCTTTCGTGTCAAGTTGCTGGATGAGAAGATTGCAGGCAGTACGAACTGAAAGAAAGCCTCGACAGAACTTGGCCCAGGTTCAGGTTCCAGTTCTAACCATCCAAGGCTCTTGAACGTCGCGCCTGTCAACATCGGCACCAGCAGAGTGGGATGGCCACTGAGGGAGGTTAATCCACAGTTGAAGCCCTTGTAGTCGTGCGTTGCTTGTGAATCTTGGCCATCGTCGACGATGGTAGCGTATACCGTACACAGTGTGATGAGTGCCGGATGATGCTGAAGTAAAGCTCAGACGATGTGCGCTGGAATGCCTGTTGACAGCCGGAGCTTGGTCAGATTCTTCAAGCACACATTAGCCAGGAAGTTCCATTGCTCCAGCAGCCGAGACGATCTTGCCAAGACCAGTTCCTCAAGGTCTGGAAACATGGAAGGTGTGAACTCACTAAGGAACGAGTTTTTGTCATCAAAAATTGTCAATTTTCTGGTAGAGTTGAGTGATGGGAAGGAGAATGGATGCCAGCGTCACAAGCCACTGTGAGGGGGAGGTGGTAGTGACATCGTCGGGAAAAGGTAGACCTTCTGGGGAGCGCAATCATGAACTAGGGAGAAAAAATGTTCAAGAAGGGACTGTTGAACGGTCATCAGATGGGAAAGTGGGAGTTTGAGACCCAAACTAATGGTTGCAAACTGGCGGGGGGCGGCGAGGATTAGGAATTGTATGCAGTGCCTGAGTCCTTCCAGGTCAAAGAAGTACATACTCAACTCAACGCCTGGCGGTGTCTGACATCCCTGCCGTGACCAAAGCCAGAGCTTCGCCGCAGAAAAGCTCTCTGAGGTCACCTGGAATGTACCCTGTTCATCCCACAATTCGAGTCTTTTGGCAAGGATCTTCGCAACAATCTCCAACACCTGTCTGCATGCCGAGGCGCTTTGTAACAGATCACGATTCAACATGTAAGAACAGATCTCTAACTGAAGCTCAACCGGCAAGGTAAGCAGCCTGGATGGGGGAAGTTGGGGGGGGATCCGGTGTCTTTGTCCTATTGTATGGCTTTGCAAAGTGTATCATTTGATGGGTCTGGTGAGGCGAGCGTTGTCGTAAGATACGGGGTGCTCATGCCTGCTGGTCACGTAGCGAAGATCAGTCGTGGTAGATGTACGTCGAGGCATGAGTGAAGAGCAGTTTGTCTTTGACAAAGGGATCGCTCACCTATATATACTCCGGGCGAACAAAGAGAGGACCCTGTCTCCTTTAAGATGAACCTGTCCATTAGATAGAGAAGTAGTCGTCCATAAGCTACCCAGAGAAAGAGGGTACTTCTTGCATAGCGTTCCTCACATAATCGTAATACGCACAACTGGTTCGTCTTCGATCGGAATTTTCAAAAATTGGAATGGTTGGCCAAAAGGAGCCACAAGGCCACAGAGGTGCAGGCCGGGACACTCCGCCAGTAAAATTAAAATTTCATGACCTGAGCTGTATCAGTGGTGATGGCCAGTCGATCCAGTTTCCCAGTTTTCAAGAACAAAATTGACCTATGGATCCTCCCTCTTCCCCTTGTCAATGCCTTGACAGTCACACTTTTATGGGGGCTAACGTTCAAGAAAGTTTGGTGCAAACAACTGGCAAGTTAATTCTGAGCTGGCAGGTCTTGTCGCGTTGGGGTTGAAACAACGGGACAAGTAAATGCTGGGCGAAGAAGGAATGGGCGGGAGAAAACCGTCCTGATATGGATGTCGCAAGACATCCAGCGGAATATTCTGCAGGCCATACTGCTTGCCACACTTCTACCCGGAAACTCCACGGATATGTGTGCTTATGTGATTGACTTTAATTATGAATAAATTGCTTATATCATCCATCAGTCTATTCCTTATGCTATAGTACTGACCTAGGGTTCTGCTTAAGGGTATTAGCTTCGTAGAACTCTGAGTTGTGCGACAATCCCAACGCAATGATACCCTATGATAGAGTGAGTCACCGGACCACCGAACGCGATAGCTGTTTCAACGAACAGATGCAAGGTCAGCAGTGGAGCCCTTGTGCAAGGATGGTAGGCAGCAAATTGTTCTGTGGGAGTAGGGAATAGATGCAAGATGTCCAGCGCATGCCCCGATCGCCACAAATAGGTTACAGCAATTTATGTCTTCTGAACCGAAAAAGGGCATGAATGACCCAGACATGTCATGCGTAAAAGTTCGAGCTTGGGCAATTCCGGTAAACAAATCGAGTCAATGCTAACTTGAATGGGAGCGCTGAAGATATAAATCTTTGCGGCTGGTAGACGATGTTACGACTGCATACATTCCAGACGTGTAATTTTGCGATCTAATGAATATACTTGGTACTACAGTACAAGGAGAGAAACGGGCCTAAGGACTAAGCGAGTGTACATAATAAATACCTCTAAACAATAAGACTACCTGTCTACATGACACGACGCGACAGACCCAAACCGGGACTTAGTTACAGCTGGTACTTGACAGGCTAGCTTGACAGAAAGTTCATAAACCCTGTTCGGCCGTCGGTAGTTGTCCATTAACAGGAGAGCTCGCTCCTATTAAACTAAGACGAAAAGGATTGCAATTTAAAAACGATCGGCGTGTACTAAATTAAAAGTGACGCACTGTACCTGAGGAAACCGGTCCGGAAACCACGCGAGAGATAAGATAAGAAGATAATCCGATGTACCAGCCGTGGTATGACGAGTGCCTTCGTGGTTGTCCCACTGTCGAGGAACCGTTGCCAGCCAGGGTTACTTCTCGAAGAATGATTGAATAAGAGCTGGGACTAGACACGGCACGACCGCTACCGGTCAGGAGATATGTCCTCGGACTTGAGATTAGTGAGCGCTTGTAAAACCTTAGCGAGCTCGACATGGAAACTAAACCACATATGGCAAACCCAAGTCGGATGCCAAGCAGGACTGCGGCAGCGGTGGGCTGTACGCGTAGGAGTCTAGATTACCTGGGGGCTGCGGTGATATTTGTAATTAATAGTTGTTTTAGTATAAGTAGTTAGAAGTTCATTGTAGCATACAAGTTTCGAACCCCCGAGTTGCGGTGCATGCGTAGAAGGCGAGTACTGTAATAAAGGAATAAGTTTGTAGCTTCGAGCATCGTATATACAGAACGAGCTCACCTCGAGGAATAGAGATAACTTCAGGATCTGACAAGTGTGCTTAAGTTCCGAGTGAATAAGAAACAGTGTCGCTGTTCTGTTCCATCTGAGTACTGCCAAGAACTGTTTGGAAAGAGTATGAATTGAAGTAGAAGTTCTGAAATCTGTCTGTCTGTCTGTCTGTTCTGTTCTGTCAGTCTGTTTCTAAATCCGCTTCTGTTCTGAAATTGAGTTGTTTCTGTTCTGAAATTGCGAACTGTTGGAGAGTCGGAGTCAGTTATCGTCGTCGAAGTTAGTCTTGACAACCCTACCCCTAGGGAGTAGCGAGCTCACTAAGTCAGTACTTGGTTGAGTGGTCTAAAGAGCGAGCTCGGTGTCGTAGTGAGGAGTCTCGGGTTCTATTGTATTGTAGGACGTGTGTCCTAGTGTAAATTTGAAAATTACCATTCGCCTAGAAGGTTGCGCCTCGAAGTATACCTTCTTGTAAAAGATTCTAGCTTTAGGATCAAATAAAACGAGTAAACGCTGTACCGCGCCGAGGCAAGAAGGAGCTTTACGAGTTCTAAAGTGTTAATAACCGCAGAGTAGAAATAATCTCATCCCCCCACGCACTTACGAGGGTGATTGTATTATTGCGTAGTTGTGTGAGTGTGTGTGTGGTTTGGTGTGTGTATCATGCCGTTCTATGCGCGGTTCCACAAGTGCCCACAGCCAGCCTCATCAACGACAATGGTAAGACAGCGTAGAGCGAGGTGATGGTCGACTGGCTTATTGAAATTTGAATGCCATTGGCATCAGTAAAGGTTTTGCCGAAGGACATCAACTGCATTGCCTGTCTAACTTGACAACACAAGGAATTTGATGCACGCCACAGTTCACGATAAGGAATCGGCATCCAGGGCAGGGAAATTCTGAAAGCGGCAGAAGGTTGAAGACAATGCAGAGGCAAGTCACGGGGCGAGTCCTGAGCAACTTCCAGATCAGGATGGACAACCCTACCACCAGTAAAAGGCTGTTCTTCAAAATGCTGGAAATAACAGGCAACATTCTGCAGGATAAAATCAGGAAGAGTAACATCGGTGATAATTGATAAAGGTCGACCAAAGTGCAGACGGAATAATCCATTGAGGCCATCTCCATCCGACGAATCGTCACTGGAGGTGTACGTATTCCGCTGTAACCCCTGTTGAGGTTAGCCAAGCGTGAAGTGGGATGTATCCTCGCTATATTCCTGTAGTGAAATCTGAGTCTGCACTGGTGAAAGAGGAAGACATACATCAAAAAAATGTATGTACACTTGCAAGGACCGAGCGCTGAAAACATCAGGAATACTGACAATGAGCAGCCACTGGGACTACACACATAACGGATTGACGAGCCTGTTGTGCGATTTCTTGACATACCCTCCTGGCCCGTGCGATGACCTTCACAGCGCGACCAAGTCGGAGACGGTGAGGAGGCACCTAAAATCTGAAAAAATTTAATATGATCAGAAGGACAATCGCTCTATCCCTCTCCATGTCCTCCAATATTCATGAAGCTACTGCAATTTTTGTCGATATGAGCACGACCCTACGAGGAGGGTAAGGAAGTGACCACTCGCCTGCGTCAAATCCAGCATCTTGGCCCTGCGAGTCGATTCATATCAAGAAAATATGACATGATTACCAGCCCAAACAAGAACAGCCGAAACGAGCACCTAGCGCTGGATTTCAATGGGTGTCGGTGACAAGAGAGGAAAACCATGGGAACGTCATCTCTTGGCTACATTCAGTGTCCAAAATCCTTAACTCCCCTAAATCCGCAGCTCGGGGATAAGCAACTTGATGCCTGGTTCACGCCCGCTGTCAATGTGTGTAGCGTCAACGGAAAGTGAGGGAGTGCTGAGATTCGTCTTAACTTATGCTCCATTTTGCTGCATTGTTTTTCAATTCTCGTACATACTCAAAGTACCACGCATTTCATATTTATCCTACCATTCCAATCTTCTCCAATGCCTCATGTTTGTTGCCCAGCAATACTATCGACATCTAAAACAGTCATGTCCTCACCGTCCTGAACGTCAGTCATTTCATCAATGAGATGCATTCCTATGTCTTCTTCTGACTGGTCTATGGGGTCAAGTAGAAGTGCCTGAGTTGAGGCATGAGTGAATAGCAAAGTTTCAGTGGTAGAAAGACTCACTCTCTTTACAGGAAGCACAATGCATACACTTTTGCCCCTAGATCGGTGTCGCGGCTAACAAAATGTGTCTCTATCATCTGGGCATCGAAGACGCTGTATTGCTCTGATCTGCACCACACTTGTGCACCCAGCTCTAGAAAATGTTCAAATGCATTGTCCTGCATCGGAGTTGCTTTAAAACGCCTAGCAACGACGAGGACCTGAGATGGCTTCCTGGAATTAGGATCTTGCATCATATATTCAATGCAGAACGGTCAGTTTTGGACCATGACCTGACTATTACCACGGTGCCTGGAAGCTACTGAATATATAGTACCATTCAGGGATACATAGCTCAGCTTTCTGATGCGCTTGGATAGAGGCTGGAAATTGTAACCTCTGTTCTTCTCGAATGCATCCGCTATGTGATCCAGTGGTTCTACCAGTCGGCGTGACAAGATCTTGGAGCTATCGGATTGTCCAGGTATGTTGATTCCTGTCGTGCCAGCATTTCCCGGATCTTGTCCTTTGCTTGACGTCAGCTTTTCGAAGATATCCTTGCACCTGTCAAAGATTTCCGGCAGTACACCTTTATTTTGCAGCCATCGGAGGTTATTCATCCTGTGAAATGAACGCGCAATTGTTTCCTCATACTCTCCTATGCAACCATATTAGCACTGCTTCAAAGAGATAAATTTGTCCCACATGCACCAGCTTTGTAATTTGTGGAAATTCTCTCCAACGTACCAATTGCTCGTTCAAAGGGGAATGTCCACCAGTTCTGAACAGGTCCGAACATGAGCAGATACTTGCTAATGTGCATAGCCATGTGATGGTTTGGCAAGCATTTGTACTCTGGAAACATGTCCTGAAGCAGTGCTCTATATGCCTTCATATGGCGAAGGTAGGCTTGAGCATTAGCCACCAAAGTTTCATAAGAAGTAGCGACGATGACTGCGCTGACGAGATGCATTGTGAGTTCTAATAGTCGACGTCGTTCTGGAGGTTGATGCGGCTCAGACCACATCTGGATGAGCGTAAGAGGCATGTAAATTAGCCCCAGATTGCGCCATTGATCTGCCTTCAGTTTCCCATCCCCATTCCCGCCCCCTACAGTCGGGGGGACGGAAGCAAGCCAGGAAGGTTTGGTGGTATTTCGCAAGTCATCCCAAAGGTGTTCCATTTCCTGGCAAGTCACTGCAAATCCAGCATCGAAAACTTTAACCGCTGGCTCAGCACTGGCATTTGCCCTTTTCTCATGCTGATCAGCAAGAGTCAGTTTATCATAATTTCGCAGATTAATCAAAACACATACCACAGCCCAGGCAAAGATTTTCAATGCGAGCATACACCTACTGAATGATTTGTAAGCACCCTCGCTTCCTGGAATGCTTGTCTTTTGCTGTTTTGGCTTTGATGGACGACCTTTCTCTCGTAGAACTTCCACACGCTTGGCCTCTAATTTGTCATCTATCTCCTGATGCCGCTTGCTGATATCTTCATCAAGACAATCCAGCCCTTTGGCAACATAATAGAGGGCTAGTTTGTATTTCGATTGGAGTTTGTTTTCGATGGTTTCCCTCGTTGCGACATCAGTAAGCATCTTCAAAGGGGTCTTCTCCAGTAATGAGATTATTTCGTGAACAGATTTCAGATCATTAGATCCCGTCGGTTTAGGGTTTTCATGGACATGGACGATATTGATGCTGATGTCTGGTTTGGATTCAGCAGTCTTCTGGATGCGAAAGCCGAGGATGCGCCTAAAATGTGTCTTGAGTAGTCCAAGCAAGAGATTGTGCATGACATCAACGACGATCATGGTGGAAAGGTCGAAATACGGCAGCGAAAGCAGCGCGGTCCAATGCTGACCAGATTTGTTGAACAGTTTTTCAGCAGCCGAACCTGTTTTTGCCCTGGCATAGCGCTCCACCCACAACCTCATGTCATCTTTTGTCCATCGCTTCCAGCCCTGCTCATCGAAATTTTCATATCCTTGGTACACCCCTTCAACATCTCCCGGGACATCCTCGGTCAGAGCACTGGAGACCTCTGGAACCTCCTCTTCAACAACAGCCTCCTCATCTACTGTCCCCTCGCCGCCTTCACCATCATCCACTTCTGCACCTGGACCATCTTCCCCTTCACTATCACCTTCATCTCTTTTGACACCCCTTGCATCCTCCCCGTCACTGTCTTTGTCTTCTGTCGCCTTTGACCTTTTGGACTCAAGCTGTTGACGACACCAACAACAAGTACAATACCACCTATGAGAGAAGGAGGAAAATCTGGAGATCTTGCGTGCTGCAGGCAGATCACAGACGACCGCAATGAGAGCAGCACGTATAAGTCGTCCAAGGGGATATGCGTAGGTCTTTGTGAACCACATGCCCAGCCACCATAACTTTAAGAAAAATTCGACTATAGGGAGGAAATAAGAGTCATGTTGTCCCACAGGAGGCTCTTTTGGGCCTGGGATGATACCGGCAAGAAAAAGGTTTTCGAGTTTGTACCGTTCGGAGGGGGGGGAGATTGAAGCATACTAGCATCATTACACCGATAGATATCTTTTTCCCCACTTGTTTATTCATCAGCGGATTAAAGCTGTCAAATCCACAGCCAAAGATGTAGCGCCCTTCGCCTTCCTCCAATGGAATACTAAAGTGTTTCTCTCTGTCGGGCCCTTTAAACTCATGAACAAGAGAACCATCGAATATATCCTTCAAAGACAATTTAGAGTCCCTTGGCTCAGTGACTCCCTCCCAGCTGGCGTCCATTTTTTTCTCATTCCCAGGCTTGGCCAATAACCCCCCAAGCCAGTCGTTAAAATCAAAGGATATAAAAGGCTTGATTGGAACATTTCGAGCAGCATTTCCACGGGTAGTAGGCCTGAGCAATAGAGTATTGCAAGGCTTTCCCCTGTCGAACCGCCTATATCTGCACTGTTTCGGGTAAGTGGGGAAGGGTGTCTCGGGATCATCCGAATTCGGCTCATAGATATGATGGCACTTGGGACACGCTGTGTATATGACATATTTGCTGTCTAGCTTGAAAGCATCGACAGTGGTAGGGATGTCGCAAGGAAATCGACAAAGAAGATCTTGATCAGTTTGGCTCATGACAATATTAGTCCCCAAGATCATGTGTTCCATTGTCGACTGAACAATTAAACGGCCCATAGACAGAAGCCAAGAACAGCCACGGCACGGGAACATGAGGATCACATTCACGACTACTACCATGTATTGCGCCAACGCAACGGCCGCATTTGTACCGGATAGAATGGTCTTGTAATGGTGTGCTGCATATGCTTGGTCGTTAGTGGGAAACCTGCTAAGACATTAGCACTTACTAGTATCATACATTGGAGTGCCAGTAGTGGGATGGGACTTCTCCTTGATGACTTGCTCGTATGATGATTTTGAATCAGAGATACGACGAGAACATTCCGACAACTCTGCATCTAACTCGTCCAGTTGCGTCCTGAGAAACTTCACCGCACGCTGACTCTTCAGCAAGTCGATCTTGCGAGACACAGCATCATGCTCGCAGTGATATTCATCCAGCAACCGCATGCTCCCCAAAAGTTCCAATTGCTCCAAAGCATGTGGATCTGGTAGATTCGACACCATTGCCTTGAGTTCGTCAACCCTATCCTTTGTTTTACCATACATGTCAATGCAACGGGTCTTGACTTCCTTAAAAGTGGGGGGAGAAGCTGAATTTTTGCGAGCGGTGGGAAAAGGTGGAGAGGAGATATGGAACTGAGAGTACAGCTCTGCCTTGGTTTCTTGGTCTTTTTGAACAGCCGTGGCCTGAGATTCTGCCAGCTCTGCATAACTCCGCCTGGCCTCATTCTTCAAATCCTGGACTCAATGCCTCTCCGCCATAACCTGGGACAACATATGCCCATTTTGTCTACTTTGCGTAACTGTGGAGTGTTTACAGCCATATGAGGTGCATTGGCAGAGCACGAAGTGTTCTTCCTCATCATCAGATGTACTACAATGCATTGAGTAAGGGCAACGGCAAAAGAACAATGCTGAGCTGACCTAGACTCCATAGGTATGCACTGACAAGACTGTACGAGTGGACAACGATGTCAGTCCAAAGCCGAATATTCCTGACACGGCAACCTGATATTGTGATAACACTGATCACAGCCTGCTACAATCCCTATTGAGGAACAGGCTGCCCGATTTATCCGCTAGCCACAATTTCCTGGGCAAAATCTTATGGAATTCCTGGTTAATATATCAATTGATGCATGAAACACAGCTAATGTATACTCAACACAATGACCGTGAAAAGAAACTCGGTAGGTGAAAATAACGAGGGGATGACCATAGCAGGTAGAATTAAGTCCATCGAGTTCTACAAGATTATAGAAGGTACGACGATGGCTCCTAATCATTGTCATCATGATTCTAAAATGATTGAAAGCGGCAGCGTCCTTACGGGACCAAGGTGAGAGGTTACTGAATAGCGCCCTCTTGAGCGACCATGAAAAAGTCTGATTGTTTTTGACAATGGAGAGTAAGGAATGTCAGAGCTGTTTCAGGTTCTAGGAAAATGTGTACCTGTATGTGTGGAAACAGATCTAAGGCAAGGTTACCGGCAGAACACTAGTCCCGCTCATCAAGTTGCTAGAAGGGGCCTGTGGAACTTATCAGTTAGGATGCGGGATGGGGGTGATGGGACCAAAAATGGCGAAAAGAAGCCCTCGGGACTGCGACGTTGATTTGTTTTCAGCGAATGGACCAGCCCGATTTAGGCATCAACGCCAAGTCGGTCATAGTAGGTGGTTCTGCCCCCGATCGGGACAATGTAGTTTGGATGTGATGTCGAGTATCTAAGTAGACTTTAAAGTGACAATATGTGAATGCAAGTTTAAAGGTGTACTTACCGGTGAGGGTACAAGGGACAATCTGACGCTTGACGGTCATGGTGATCAGGCAAGGGAGAAGGCATGAGAAAGTGATGGCGGGAACCGGATAGGGTATGGAATTTCTTATCTCCCCGAGCCGCGGATTTAGGGGAGTTAAGGATTTTGGGCACCGAATGTAGCCGAGAGATGATGTTCCCATGGTTTTCCTCTCTTGTCACCAACACCCATCGAAATCCAGCACTAGGCACTCATTCTGGCTGTTCTTGTTTGGGCTGGTAATCATGTCATATTTTCTCGATATGAATCGACTCGCAGGGCCAAGATGTGGGATTTGGTGCAGGCAAGTGGTTGCTTCCTTACCCTCCTCATAGGGTCGTGCTCATATCGACAAAAATTGCAGTAGCTTCGTGAATATTGGAGGATATGAGGATGGGAATGGATAGTAGGACAGAGAGGCATGGCGTGTTTCTATGTCCCGGATAGACGGATTGTTCCTCTGATAATGTTTAATTTTGCCAGATTATGGGTGCCTCCTCTTCACAGGCATTATATTTGCAGTCCTAGCATTGCTCTCCTCGACAGCAGTCGCACATTGTTATCGCGTTCGCTCTCCCTGATGTTTTCATCCTTCGGTCCTCGCCAGTGTACATACATCTTTTCGACGTGTCTTCCTCTGCCGCTATATGCCTTCAGGAATACATCGGGGATACGTCCCAGTGCATGCATGGTTATACTTGTTGAAGGTTACGCCAGGACGCATCCACGTCCAGTTACGATTCGTCTCATGGAGATGGCCTCGTGATAGATGGTTTAATCTGAATGTTGGTCTATTATTTTCCCTTGACATCGCTCGTACTGATCATGTCTCCGCCAAGAACCTACTACCTTCGAGACTACCGTCCTCGACCGGACATGTCATTTCAAGTCCTTTTGGCCTGTTGTGTGTCTGGAAGTGTTCATTGATCTTTAAAACTACAGTGTCGTGGAATATATTTCAATGTGTGCTACCATTTGTGGTTGATGTCGGCTTCAAGTCATATTTCAGCTCTTTCTCGTGTTGTTCCTTGCTTGTCGTGCTCCCTTTCTCTCTCTTGTCTCTAACCTTTCTCATCTCGTCGCTGCTTTACTTTCCTTTGCGTTGATGGCATCCCGGATTTCTGCCAAGGTGAGCAGAGTGGTATCTGTGTGTTTTCGGGCTCAGCTCATGTCATTCTTCAGGGTGTGAAGTCAGTCATGAAACTTACACTTTCTGCAGCCATTAGTGCGTTTTTTCTCGTACATCTTAGGTCGCTTATCTTTGTACTCTAGATATCTTCGTCCCACAGCCGGCATTCTATGTATGCTGGTCAATCGGCAGGCAGCTGTTCTTCGAAGGAGACAAGACGAAGCAAAAGCTCCTGGGAAGGCGAGGCAAAGCGGTACTTGACGTAGCACTTCGCCGGTTTGGCATTGATGTCTGGTGGTCGGGAGCATGCATCCTCACAATATCGTAAGTCGCCATCATTTGACCATCCTATCTCAATGTTCGGCAGCATGGGATGGCATTCCTCGCGAAACCTTAGCAAAATCAAGCATTATACAATTAGAGGGTTCGACATAGCGGGAAATATGGTATTTATGGCAGAGTTGGCTGACAGAATGGTAGATAGTGAGGCATGGGTCTATAGCGCAAATCAATCGAAGGAGACCTTCAATGCCAATGACTATGCAAGGATAGTGAGTCCTTTTGAATATCCGAGCATAATTTATAACTGAACGTCATTTTAGGCTCATTAACTACTTACCAGCCTTTCTTGATATCATCTTGAGAGTCTGCGAAAATTGTACATCCTCATCGCTTGATTTTCTTGTTTATCAGCTGATATGAGGGAAAGATAGGTCAGGATCTAGCATATGTTTGCCCTCTGGTCGACGTCTGCCAATGATGCATGTGGCCCGAAGTGTAAGGCACTCTTTGTATCTTCAAGCCCTGATTTCTGATGACAGCACTATCAGATCCCTCCTGGATGCATTTACGAAGAAAGCCTTAGTCGTGCAGAAGCTAAGCTCAGCAATAACAATTCAACCGACTCTATCTTACAATATTTCATTCATAGCTAGGTTTAATGTCATTTCATTGGTGCCGAATCTTCAAGATCTCTCCATTGCGACGTTGAGCCATTATTTATTTCTGTTGCCTTTGCTCGTTCCACTGATATGATACTCTTCTAGTGTGTATCCCTCCACCCTTATACTTCTCTTATCACTGATGTGGTCACCAACTTCAGTCGCTCCTGAGTACGTGAATCAACATCCCATTCTCTGCATATGTTTTAGGGTATCCCACTTCTGTCGTGTTGTGAGTACTCTTCACCGCTGTCTATGACTATGTAGATGGATGCTCTGGCGCACAGAGGCTAGTGGTACAGTAATTTCCCCCCATTCGAGGGATACAATTTACCCTTTTGCAGTACTAGATCACACAAGCCCGAGTCAGAATAACACTGATAAAAATATAGAACGGGCAGACGATGGCGGTGTCAAAGGCCGAAAATGACCTCCCGAGGACGAGATGGTGACTCTTGAGTAGGCGAAGGCTGGAGCGGCAGATGACCTGCAAGTTAAATAGAAAGAGTCGATGCCAGGAGGAAGTGCGAGCCGTTGGCAGCTAGCACTGATGCCGAAAAGAGGCAGCGTGTCAAAGAACTGGAGATGTACCAATAACAAGTGAGGCCTCCGATGTCTAGGGGTTGGATTGGAGTGGCGTCGAATCTGACAGTCACTGGCGAGCTCCCGTGGAGTCACTAGCAGCTCTAATCACATTGCTGGCGGCCACTGGTGGGTGCTTGGCGTATCACTGACGGGTGCTTGGCATGTCAATGTGGGTGCTGGATGCATCACTGGCGGGTGCTTGGTGTCTCGCTAGTGGATGCCTGGTGCATCGCTGGTGGGTGACCCAGGATTTGGGTCCCAAATCCTGGAACAAATCCCCTTTGTATTTATTCCTGTTTTTGGTTTGGTATTTACATCCAGATTTGTTCTAAAAATACCATTTGAAATACATTCGTTTTTGGGAGCAGATTTACCCTTCTGGATTTAGGACTCAAATCCCTGAGTCAAATCCGCATGCTTTTGTAGTACAAATCCGCATGACCAAATCCTCATCAAAATACTGTGTGTTTTTGCATTCCTATTTAAGATCCAAATTCAGTACCAAAACCGACATTAAATACCGATTCAAAACCGATCGGTTTTTGGTGCCGGTTTTGGTGCCGGGGATTTACCCACTAAATCCGGCACCAAATCCTTCAAACCCCCCTAAAATACCGATGGACCGCAGCAGTGAGTCTTCGAACTCGGGATGTGAATCCGTGAAATCATCAAGGTATGTCTTCTTCAGGCTCAGGAGCATCTGTTAACTGGTCCAGGGCAGTCTTAGACATATCAATTAAGTCTTTCTATGTTACCGTGCACCTCAATCTTCTTTCCTTGCTAGGAATGGTATTACCTGGAAGGCGCCAACCTTGAAACCCCATACTGCGCCGTTCATCTCAGCAACAATGTAGGAGCCACCGGTGGTCCTTCGGATCACTATTACGGGTCCTACGTACCGGGGCCGCATTTTTCCTCCAACTGACTTTTCTATCCTCGTATTCCTGACTAACACCAGGCTACCAGGCTTGAAGTTTAGCTGTTTGATAGTTGCTGCATGCATCCTTGCATACTTCACGGTTTCCTTTACTTTGATCTCATGTAACTTGTTACGTAGCTCCACGATGTCAGAAGCGTGCTTGGCCAAGGCTCGAGCTCGATATCCTACTACTTCTTTGGTGGTAAGTATTCTACCAGGGTATTTCACCAGCCAGGTAGCTTCTACTACATCCAGAGGTAATACCGGGTGAGCGCCTGTTACGGCAAAGAAGGGTGAGCAACCCATCCTCTTTCGACTTCACTCTATCGACCACATGATATGGTAGAAATAGGCTGCCCATCTGTCTGCTATCCCATTGGCTGCTTTGTACAGCACCTGACGAACATCCAGGTGAGGTCTTTCTATCTTCCCCTTGCTTGCAATTATACCCGGAAATTCTTATCCCGCGAATCCCATAGGTAAGTTCCAAGTATTCCATGGCTTTCAAGAAAGGTGCCCCGTTATCGGTTACTATTACCGAGAGGCAGCCCCACCTACAGAGAATGTCTTAAAGAGCCATTCCCCAATGGCTTTCCCAGTTTCTTTCTTTAGCCTAGCCCCCTCCATCCAACTAGTCAAGGTGCATCGACCATGCACAATATAACGGTATCCAGGATAAAGGCATATGCATTGTGTCGCGTGCAAAACTTGAAATATCGACGAGTGTGCATTACCATAGGTGGGATCCTGATCTTCCTGCTTTGTCTTTCTTGACAAATTACACATGTCTTGATGTACCAGGCAATATCCGACTCCATCTCCAGCCACCAGAAGTTCTTTGATGAGTTGAATAGTTGCATAGACACCACGGTGTCCCAGGTAGTCGTGTCCAGACTGCATAATATACATTCTTCTGGCTTTGGGCATTACTAGCTTATGCGCTCCTTCCAGACTTTTCCGGTACAGTTTTCCGTTGCTTCGAAGAAATGTGTTGCGAATCTGACAAAGTTCCTCAATTGAGAGTCTGCCAAACCCGGTGGGGCGTCAATGGATCCGCGAGCCAGGCTGGAATCAAGTTAAGTCTGATATCAGACTGTACTCCAAACTTGGATCTACGATTTTCCGGGTATTCTTCTACTGCCACGTACTCTTCTGCTTCCGGGATTACCAGGGCTGAATACAATATTGTCACAACTTGTGCTCCCAGCCTTGAACAATGCTCGATCAACTGCCAGGTCATTAGAGCTAGCTCCACCGTCATATAGCCATGCTGGGTATCGATATGATCTGAAAATTCCTCAAACTCTAAGGGAGCTGGTTGTTGGCTGATGTCATATTCCAGCGGTACGTGCTCTTCTCCAAATCTTCGGGTCGACGACCATAAACATCGTCACCAGGCTGAAATCCCACCGGAAAGTCCATCGGGTCCATGAACTTTGCCGGGTACATGTACTAACTTGAAATGGAAGAGTAATATCGACTCTATCCATCTGTTGATAGCTGCATTCGGCACACTGTCCGGGTTCCTCAACATACCAAAGATGTACTTAGCATCCGTTTCCACAGTGAGGTTTCTTGCACCCCACACCCAATTCTTACAGGCGATTAGCACTAAATGTAGTCCGTACAGTTCTCGTTTTGGCTGAGAGAAGTTAGCTTCCCTCTCGTTCAACGTTATAGAACCAAACCGGCAGTAATAGTGTTTCCGGAATCATCCGGGTCTACTTGACAAATGTAAAATCCGACTGCTCGCCAGGACGTGTCCACACACAAGAGAATGGGCCACTCGTAGTTGATGGATCTCAATGCCAGACAGGCGGCCAGAGCATCTTTCAATGACTGCATCATTTTATTTGATCATCACTCCACTGGAAGGGAACTTTCAACTGGGTAAGGCAAGTTAAAGGTTCAGCGAGCTTAGAGTAGTCCTTGATGAATATCCGGCAAGTCCCTACGGTTCCTAGGAATGCTCGAAGTCACCCAACTCTTTGCAAGGTCCCCAATTCATTATTACTTTTGCCCGCTCGGTCTCTGGCTTTCTTCCTTCGTAGGTACAACATGCCGACTACAATGATTTCCGAGGCACATAAGACCGCTTTTGGGCCTGAAAACGTGCCCCACAGTACTTCATACGTTGCACTATTCTATTCAATACTTGGAAATGTTCCCATACGAAAAACGAATCTCACTATTCTCCGGGATGGTTTCATATCCCCCACCTGCTAACTCGTATCTCGTTTCGGGACCTCTTACGGGTACGTCGTCAATATATGGCCGGGTGAAGATAGGAATTTCTTCCTGTAAAATGAAAGTTACATCATCGTGGAATATGGGTACGGAGTTCGTCCAGCCCATAGGTAAGGTTACCAGTCGCAAGGCTCCAAACGGTGTTTGGAAGGTAGTGAGGTCCCTTGACATTTCCGCAATGGTTCTCTCATCATACCCGATGAAGAGCTGTCTAAGTGCACAGAGCTAGAAATGCAACAGCGTCGAAGACACTGATCACACCCACACCCAACACTACACACACAAACACGCTCAAGTTTGTGGGGGGATTCTAATGCGATGAAAGTAGCGAACCAATACAATTCAATTCTCAATATCTCTAAGATACACAGCA
>JAUEPR010000316.1:0-26196 GCA_030435655.1 Armillaria novae-zelandiae | reverse complement strand
CAGCTTTAGTCAAAGGCACCAATGGGACGCATTCTGTGGGAGTTAGTCGGTCGAAGAGGGTGATTCGTAGGTTGTGAAGACTGACCGTTTCTCGGTGTAACAAGCTATGACCCAGTCTGGATAGAGGACGGGAATGCTGAGCTGCAGTGCTCGTTGGTATTCAACGCCCGGCGCGCCAGCAGAGTTTCCTGTGGCTTGAGCACCATTGGCAGTCACAGCTGGTGTCGTGCATATAAAGTGCGTCGTGTCGATCTGTATTTTGTCGCTCCATTTGGCTTTCATTTCCCTCAGGGCCATCTTGGTATTCTCGAGTAAGACAGAATCCTGGACATTACCGAAACATACAGAGATGCCTGAGGTGTTGGTCATCGTGTGTGTGCGAACGCGAATGATGTTTGAGGGGAAAGTTCCGGAGGTGGTTCGAAGGATGAGTTGGAATGTGTATTCCTCGTCTGTTTGGAGGCCGGAGA
This sequence comes from Armillaria novae-zelandiae, assembly GCA_030435655.1. NCBI lineage: Eukaryota > Fungi > Basidiomycota > Agaricomycetes > Agaricales > Physalacriaceae > Armillaria > Armillaria novae-zelandiae. Next base: position 25,726 of record JAUEPR010000316.1, on the reverse strand, counting down.
GCTTCGTCGAGGTGTTGGTCAGTGGAGATGGTATCGATGCCAGTCGTTCACCATTCCTGTAGATGTCTAGAGAGCGCAGCTTTGCTGTAGCGAGCTGAATAGACGGCCATTCCAGCGTAACTGAGGTCTGGGTAACGTGGCGAAGCTACAAGATGATTAGCAGTTGCTCTTCCCAGCACAGAGAGGATCTCGCACCTGAAGATCAGGATTGGAAGGCTTCACGACACCGAATTCCTTCAAAATTTCCTCCTGTAACGACCAGAAGTCCTCCTCGCGTCGTTTCTCTTCTGCATGGTTCTGGTGCACAGCTATGCTGACAATCGAGCCGGTCGTTGCCCCAGGTGGTAGGAGAACAGAAGGAAACTCAATCAGATGAGCGCGTTCACCCAGCAGGATCTATAATTGCGTGTCAATGCCCAGAATATGATGTTCCGAAGAATTGCCTTACAGCCATCCCAGCATCTGTCATATCAGAGGTTAGTCAGATACCATACAAGAACGTAGATTCATACCGAGTTTTCCAACGGTAAAAGTGAAGCTTTCTGGTACCTTCTCCATGGTCGCTGAAAGCGAAGGGTTGAACGCGTCGATACTTCGAAGTGGTGTAGACAGAAGAGGGTAAAATTTCTCACGGTACGTTGCAAATTCCAAAACTCCTTGTCTCACGAATCCTCACGTTTGGCTCTCTTCCTGTTCTCTTGCATCTTCCATATTTTTCTCGAATTGCAAAATTCAGATAGGCCTGATACTGGCTTTCGGTTTTTTTTTTACATTTGTGGAAGAGAACAAGAACGACATTCGGGAACGGTACACAGGTCTGCGTCCTCTGCTACAGTTCGTCTTTCCGGTGCGTAGGGCGCAGCATACGTCACAGCACCGTCACCGTGTACAGAGGTATGACGGAATCGTATCCTAGCCATCCCCGACCGGTATACAAGGCGTGCGCCTCTCACAAACATCCTAGATCACTTTTTTCCTTTGCCCCCCATTTTGCTTCTTCCCCAGTCCGCCGACGCAGTGCTTGCTTGCTCTTACGTTCACATGATGATGGTATCGGCCTTGGTGTTCCTAAAGAATTTGCCTTCCGCCGCCTTTCTGAGTCTTTCCGCCGTCTATGAGTGCGCATCTTCTACGACCTTCTACGTGTATTCGTTGCAGTGACGTAGGGTGGTGGCTATCATAACATCGGCAAACAGGACGCTGTATTCAACTGCTGGCAGGCAGTGTCTGAAAGTCCAAGGACTGTATAAGATAGTTGACTGAAGTTGATGCGTGATGCATTGATGGACCATGCCGTTGGACTTCAAGTCAATCGAAGGGAAAAGTACTGCCGTACTCATGGACGTTTCATTCGCCAATAACCGGATCTCGACAGCCTACAGGACACTTCTATTTCATTTTCAATAAGCCCACAGTTTTACGTGCCCATACTTCAAACATCCCAAGATTTCATTTTGCCCTTCGGACATTTTTATTTCTCCCTCTTCCTCGTCTGTCGTAGTCGACCGAGATTGAGACTGTGGCGACATCAGAAACGGTTGGAAAAGGGCCAGAGACGAACATCTCGAACTTATGTGGAGGTGGCTCTCCTCCATCTTTCCTTTGCACGCTAACGTATCTGTTCGCGTCTTTTCCTGCTTCGAACTACGCACTTTTCCGGAACTTCTTCCATGTTCAACCACATGAAACGATTTTCCCACTCACATCGCATACTTCCTACAGCCATCTAAATCTTGTCCGGATTGATGCAGGACAGTGAACTTCAGCTATACATGCGGCTCGGGGTTGAGGCCTCACGAAGACTGGAATGAATCGAATCGTTTTCGAATTAAAGCATATTGATAGTATCTCTTTTTCCTACCGACGTTCATTTCGCTGTTAATACCCAGGTGATACTGTTGCATCGCACTTTATGTCGGCATACATGTCACCACTGATGCCATGATATGTTTTGGATGCACTCCGAAAGACAGGTTCAAACACCTTAGAGAAAAGTCCGTCGGGCTGTATGGATACGAGAGAGACCAGGTTGCAAGCTGCTAAAAGCTTATTCGATGTTGTGGACAGATTGATATATGACAATGCGTATAAGAATCAAAATATTTTCTCAGTCCTGTTGCATTCTTGCGAAATATATTTTGCAATATTTTTCAACAGCTTACTTACATAATCCTTCCTTTCCTTCACGCGGGCCATGTACGACTCCTCGGTGATTGCATTGACCGAAAAGAATAGTCATCTCTTGACATGATGGATGAATTGTCAAGTGTTCTTCAACATGATCCTATGCGTCTGTACCGCGCCAAAAGAGATGCAGCTCATCGTCCAGTCACGTCGAAATACAGCATTCTCGGCTTCATCTCTTCTGGAACTTATGGACGTGTATACAAGGCGCAGAGTCTCGGTGATGATCAGAAGATTCACGCCATAAAGAAGTTCAAGCCTGACAAGGAGGGTGATGTGGTCACGTATACTGGCATCAGTCAGAGTGCCATCCGGGAGATCGCGGTGAGTCGCCAGTAACACGTTTCTCTTCTCACTCACATCGAGACCGTCCAGCTCAACCGGGAAATAGACCATGATAATGTCGTGTCCCTCAAGGAAGTCATTTTAGAAGATAAATCCATATACATGGTCTTTGACTACGCTGAGCATGATTTCTTGGTCAGTGTCATTCATCTGCAAGAGCCCTCACTCACGCAAAGTGGTTACAGAAAGTTATACATCATCATTCACAGACTCTACGCTGTTCTATTTCTACGCCCGTGTTGAAGTCCCTGATCTATCAGCTATTCAACGGCCTTCTTTACCTTCATTCCTGCCATATATTACATCGAGATCTCAAACCCGCCAACATTCTCATCACCTCAGAGGGTGTAGTGAAAATTGGGGACTTGGGACTTGCCCGTCTTGTGTATGAGCCCCTTCAGCCACTTTTCGCCGGAGACAAGGTCGTTGTGACAATCTGGTATAGGGCGCCGGAGCTGCTCATGGGAGCGAAGCATTACAACAAGGCGATTGATTGCTGGGCCGTCGGATGCGTTATGGCAGAACTAGCCAGTCTTCGGCCCATATTCAAGGGTGAAGAAGCTAAGCTAGATTCGAAGAAGAACGTACCCTTTCAGCGGGACCAGTTACTCAAGATATTTGAGGTTCTAGGAACGCCAGACGGTTAGTGCGTCATACGAAATTGGAACCCTTATTGATTGTAATTCTAGAAAAGGACTGGCGTGGACTGAGGAATATGCCAGAATTTCAGAACATGAAACGATTAGACTAGTGAGTAGCCTCCGCTTTCTGTGTCAGATTCTCATGCGATAGTCAGCTTTCCCAATCATCTACATGAATGGTGTCAGCCGCGCATCCGCTCCACGCAAGGCTATGACCTTCTTCGGCATCTGTTTGCATACGACCCAGACAAAAGGCTTACAGCAAGTGAGGCGCTGCAACATAAATGGTTTCACGAGGAGCCTTTTCCCACATGGAAGTGCGTTCTCATTCTCGTGTATGTAGATGTTCACTCAATGGTTTGCAGCGCCTTCGAATCCGTGGCACCACATCAGATACCACCTCCTCGTCGAATAACACAAGACGAAGGCCCATCATCGATGATCCCTATGGCTATGAATAATTCTCACCCACATCAGCCTCTCATGGCGCCAGGCGCCCCATTTGCGCAGCCTCAGACGCAGTCTAAACCGGGGAGCTCGGCAAGCTTTGCTAGTCTGAGTGGAGGCGGTGGTGTTTATGTCGGTCAGGGGGCCAGCGGTAATACATCAAACCCTCATGGTAGAAAGAAGGCGAGGCTTGTTTAAACACAACACCAAATCAAAGAGAAGCGCTTGGTGACGTAGGACTTTGATTTGTTCATCACTGGGCAGACAGTCCATCACTCGGAGTATTCGGGCGATGGGTTCCCAAATCCGTACTTCGCGAGACGGCTTCAGCTGTCCGCCACTCCAGCAAGATCAACTGAGAGCTGTATATTGCAGGTGATAATGTATCTTTGAACATTTGCCAAGTTTTAACCGCCTTGAAAGATCCCAGGTGGGTCTGAGTTGTCCGAGTCCCTTCGTTGCCAAAATATTATGGGCCGATGGTAAGATGACGATCGGTTGTGACTTCTTCGCTTAAAATGTTTTTGTATCTTATTGCGCACCAACACCAACGTTTCTGAAATTAGATATCGGCTCTTTTTCCTCAGCTAATCCAAGCTTCTGCCCCACAAACAATCCGGCATCAACTAGGTGGTCCGCGCACTTCGAGCCTCCATTTAGCAGCCAGAAAATGCCTGCGCGCTTTGACCACATCAGAACAGCTATTATCATATGCCGTCTCGATTCTCCAAATCAATATTCTCACGTTCAAATCTTGTTTCCCAGCCACGATCTCAGTTCTAGCACTCTCGAAGTGCCGCGACCTCTTCTCGTTCGAACAGACAATGATATTCCTTGCATGATTCATCGTGTCGCTGAGGTTTACTGATCATTTGATCAAACCTCGATGCACAAACGTAACGTAAGGAGATTAAACTTCTTCGAATTTTCTTTATCCTTATGTTTCGATCGTATGCACGTCCGATGATTATAGAACGCGGCGCTTGTATACAAACCCAGGCTCTGCAGTGAGATGGACGATATTAATACCGCTGATCCCGTTTATATATCTTTCGACACGTTTTCGCACGCCGGCTTCTTTCTACTCATCAATCGTCTCAACAGCTGGCGGCTGTGGTCATCATATCATCATTGTGGTCCGCCGATTGTCTGATATGCGAAGTAGCACCGCCCTCTCTTCTAGTAGACCGGGTACCATCCATCTCTATCCTGTGTCTCGACTAGCCGCATGCACTCGCGGAGGTATGCAGCCGATTCTCATGGATATAAAGCTTCTCGAAACGACTCAGTCATCTCAAGGTATCCAAACTCCACTCCCTCAGCATGTTCTTCCTGCCTTTCGCCCTTAACTTTGTCTCTGTTTTGGCTAGTCCTCAATACAAGAGGGCCGGTAAACTCGCCGTTGAGCTCTCGGGACCCTCCAGCAGTGTGAACTCTGCAGACCTCGTTATTACTGCGTCCGTCACCAACACGGGCAGCCAAGATGTGAAAGTGCTCAAGTATGGTACAGTTCTTGACGACCTTCCTACGCGTTCTTTCGTCGTGACCAACGATGATACACGATCCGAAGTGCCTTTCACCGGTGTCAAGGTTGAGTTACTTCTTGTTTGCATTTACGGCATCTGATTGTCTTTACTTCTTGCACTAGCTATCCGTGTCCGTGGACAAGAACCCAGAGGCAGCCTACGTTACTATCGCAAGTGGTCAGACCGTCAACGTCACCCATGACGGTAATTCTTTGAATAAGCATCATTGAGAATGATCTAACTTTCTTATTTGTGAAGTTTCGGCCATCTACGACTGGAGTGGAAATGCAAAATATACCGTCACTCCTAGCGCTTCCTTCCGAGCTGCTGCTCCTGGCAATTTGCTTGCGGATATCAGTAGTCTTTCCCAGGTTTCCGTGGACAGCAGTTCTCTTGGCGTTGAAATTTCAAGTGTAACAAAGCGTGAACTGCAATCCAAGCATGAAAGTCGCTCCAGCGATGTCCAGGTCCTCGACAAGCGTGCTGTCGTTTCCTGCTCCTCCCCTTCGGAATCTAGCTTCATATCTGATAGGTATGCAAACCTTCGTTTTCATATTCTCTTCGTTCATGTCGCCGGTACAGTTACACTGAGGGCAAAGCACTTGCTTCTCTTGGCTCATCCTACATCAGCTTCAACGGCGCGACTGACAGTCTGTATCGATCCTACTTTGGCTCTGCGCCGACATCAACGATCCTCAGTGTCCTGGACGCTGCTGCTTCGGAATCCTCCTCTTCCCGCACGTAAGGCGCTCTGGTTTTCTTACCGCACTTTATCCAACCTATTTCCTGACAGATTGAACTGTGATGACATATATAATCTTTGTGACGGTAACATTGTCTCGTACACCGTCGTTTCCACCACCAATGTAGGTTGTCCTTCGAGTGGTTTGCTCACGGGCTAGTTTTCATTGCACCGTTTAGATTTATTTCTGCGACGTCTTCTTTAATGAGGTTAATGTTACTGAGCTATGCTCAGGGACAACTGTGGCAGCCCGTAACGTCCGTGGTGGAACCATGTTACACGAGGTCAGATATGTTCGACTGTCGATTCCAAATCCTCCTGACCGTGTCAACCATCCTAGCTCACCCACGCCATTGCCAACACTGATGAGATCACCATCGGCTGCTCTGCTGACCAGGCACTTTCTGATTCTGACGCAGCCGTCAACGCTGACAACTACAACGTAAGATAGTTTTATGCCCTTATGAGAAGCGCCTGTGCTCAAGAAGCTGCTTTAGTGTTTCACTACCCAAGTCTTTGAAAACGAGGAATGTTGATCTACAACAGTTGCAGGTTCATTGGCCTGCTCGGAAGGAAGGTAATACATGATTCAGTAGTGTTTTTCGGCGATGAACCGAAGTTTTATGATACAAAGCGTCTCTCACGGACTTCGGACAGAATTATTACTGTAGTAGTTGTTATCTAATACCCCTCTACGGATCATATGAATGGATAATGTTCTTCAAATTCCGACTTGGTCATTTCCTCGCTGTATTTCTGGAAATGTTTGGTGATTTTGGTATTAAGTTGGTGGAGCGTCATGGGTACGGTGTAAAGTTGTATCGACTGATGTTTCGTATGTTCGTGCAGACAAAAAAGGACCGGGAGGAGTTTTGTACCTGATAGGGCACGAACAAAACGGATGGCTAGTAGGGTTGACTTAGAAATACCTTCCGGTAGGTGATATATCACACTCTTCGATTCCTCGAAGCCACGAACAAGTTCTTGCAAAAGGGCACCATTGGGTTGTACAGATGCGCCGTTAGGACCGTGTAACGAATATTCCGTTAGCTTGACCACGGAAGATGAACAAGGTTTGACACACCTTCGAACCTAGGAGTCTAGGACTCAACCCAGGGTGAACCAAACCATCCTGCTGTATACGTAGATCATAAGAAGTTCTTCCCAACTCAATCTGCTTTGTATAGTCTCTCTCAGTATAACGTTCCTTGAGTTGTTCATTCGGGAAATTTCGCATGGTATGCAAATGGTATGTGATCAGGGCTTGTAAAAAGAGGATTTTCTATAATTGGCCTTGGTCGATTTTAACCGGATGGAGGAGGAGAACGAACGGAATACTTGGTACGTCCTTATCGTCGTCATGGCGGGAAAGAAATTTGGAGGCTCCTGGGATTGCTGACCAAGCCCTCAGGGCGCATCAGGCATGGCAATTTACCGCCTTGCACGTTTGGGTCCTGGAAGGAGCTATTGCTGAACCTAGATGAAGTGTAGAAAGGCCGCATTTGGTCTTCAGGAAGAAAGATACAACTTGTTTGATATCATGTGTTACTACCAAGGAGAACTTTCTTGGAACCTTCGGGACGGCCGGCCCTGAGTAAACGACAACTTGGAACATTACATGGTTGAAAACTGAAATCTTGAACATATGTCATTGAATCTAGAAATTCATGGGCTTCCAGAAATCCTCAATTCCAACTCAATTCTTTCAGAAGCGTAGTGAGTATCTTCTTTCTCAATGTGACATGAGAACCTGCAAGGCGTGTTGAAAGGTTGCAGCAAGCTAAGTATCTACCTCAAAGATTGCAGCTACCACGCACAACATTCCAGTCCTCAAATTAAAGGGTTCATATCCTCCATGAGTGCTTTGGCAATTCCTGTGAAAGCTGTCTAAGTACTCATATGCCATCGAGGATGCGAGCTTGAAATTCATATCAACTTAGTGGATTACAATGTATGACATTCATGTTATCAGCATGTCATGGTAAGTAACAGTATATTTCGTTGTCATAGGGAGGACTATCAATACATTACATACACGCAAATCGAAGGGGTACAACGAACTTGAATTCGTTTAATGATGAGATATTTCGTACTGAAAACAAAGCAAAGATAGTATGAGTCCAGATTTTGTCGAGCACATTCGATTGAGAGAAATGCCAGGCACCACAAAAGTAGAAGAAACACCTAGAGAATAGACACATCACCATGCGCCTCCGACGGTACGACATGATAGCTCGTTATCACGGTCATGAGTGAACACATATACCAGAATCTATCATCGCTCTTCCTGCCCTTCTTTTTCTTCTTCTTATCAACCTCACTCTCGAAGTCTTGTCGATGAGCCATCTGTATCCACGATCCACCTAGACCCATCCCCTTTCGAAGATCCTTTGCGACATCCTCGCCGACAAAAATCGTGATATTATCCTTCCATGGGTTATGGGGTTTCGGCCCAGAGGGGGGCACATTAACCTTAACGTCCTCTTTTCCAAGCACCGGACCCTTTGAGAGAGACGAGATCGTCGGTTCATCATTTCCTGTCCTGGTCCCGAGCCAGGGCGACAACACCACCTTGGTGAACCTGCGTTCTAACTCGGCTTTTACAGCTTGCGGGCTAGGGCTCTCCGCATGAGGTAATGCAGGAGCATCATTCGGTGGAGGGATGACGTCTGCTATTCGTCGCATTGACTGTTCAACGATACCAGTAGTATGTGTGACAGGAAGGGCGGTGGGGCCTAAAAGTGTCATCAACCCGGGTCGGCTTTTCAAGAAGCTCCAATCCTGCTCTGGAGGATTGCCCCACGGATTTTTGGGCGCCAGTTTGGCACCGTCATTAACATTCCATTTGCCCTCAGATCCCCAGCCACCACTTTCCTCGGCAACAACCGCCTCCTCCATGAGTGTGTCCACATCTTCCGGCTTGACGAGATCAACATTTGAGTCCTTCAGTGACTGCTCGAACTCCGCCGCGGCCTCGGGATCAACTTTGCGACGTTTTGCCTCGGGTTCGTCTGCATCTGAGTCGTCGTCGGGAACAGCATCACCAAAAAAAACATCGGGATTGATTTTCCAATGATCTCGGAAGGCATTGTTGAGAACGTCAGGAAGCGCTTTGGAGATCTTGGAAGTACAAATGAGCTCTTGGCTCGCAATATCAATAGTGTTTTGAGAGCGGACGAGGCGGGCCTTGCACTCAGGCCAAACGTTATTGGTGATAAGGTATTTGATGAAGAACCCGACTACACGCGGAAAATCGAGCAGCTTGTATTCGTCGCTGAACATACTCGATCAAATAATGGCTGTAGTGGACAGCGCAATGACATACAAATGAAATCCTTGAGTCATCATATAAGACGACAGGAAGATAGCGACACTCTTCTCGGGATTCTCGAAAAAATCCAAGACTTTCTCTTTACTTGCGTCAGTGAGTGGTTCCCGAGTTTTCAACTTGTCACTGTCAACTTGAAGTGGGTCCTCCTTGACGCGGTTATATGGCTCCGGACGCGGCGGAATCGTTCTCTGAACATACACATTGTGGGACGCCTCTGGCACTTCGATCTGCGGCTCCCCTTCATCATCAGAAAAGTCTCCGTCGTCTTCATCCTCCTTCGAGGGCTTATTAGAACTTGTTTTTTGTCTTGGCGTATTCTGTGATAACCCAAGATACAACTGGATCTGTTGTCTCCAATATATGGGGTGCAGCAGTGAGTGCTATAGCGATACATACCTGTTCCCATATGTAATTTACTCTTTGAGGTATCGGGCGACGCGCCCCAATAAAGTCATTGGCAGCTTGGTGAAGGCGCTCTTGGAGTGGGAGGCGGCTATGAGAATGCGATGAACACAGGAAAAAGACTAAATCCCGTCACATACTCGTCGTAGCAACTACCTGGTTGGATACGCCTCTCCATGTTTTCCCAGTCATGCCACCACTCTCGTGGGGCTCTCGAACAGGATTTCTTATGGTCCTTTCCATCGCTTTTGGCGTTGGTCTTGCATCTATCAGTGGCGTGCACCATTTTCATTGCAACAGTAGGAATTCCCAGCGCGTCTCTCTCGACACGGTCAGGCGTTTCCTGCAATATTCCAACTTCCTTGTAGTCCTTGAAGGGTATGATTTTGAGTCCTTCCTGCGGCTGTGGAAAGGGAGGGAAACGCATGTTAAAATCAGTAGAAGAGGCTTTTTGGGAAGGATCTGGATTTTCAAAAGTCATGGTTGAAAGAAATGATGTTCAACCGGAGAAAAGGACGGAGCCATTCAAGTCCTGATGCCGTTGTGCTTGCAGTGATGGCCTCCGTTGGCCCGATTACCGATAAATGGATTAAGGGATCGAAGAATCTGCTGTGATTGTGCTCACTGGAATGTTCTCCCTGAACAACGCTGAAGAGGCATAAATATACTGGAGTATCCAATCCGGCCTGCCTTAGTACCTTGTGCCCTCCAAGTTGTACAATACTTATGCATCATGGGGTGATTTCACCGGTTTTGTACAAGGGAAATCCGAATGGTTAACATGGATACGGAATTAGATTTCTGGAAGATATAACGGGAGAAAAGAAGACGAGGACGGTGGTGATAGTAACGGTCGGTGGGTGAAAACGGATCGTTAAGACTGAGCCCACCTGAATGTGCTGATGGTGCCGCGAAGAGCTGATAGAAGATACCTCAACTTGTGTTCGAGTTGGACATAGAGAGGGAACTACCCCCGCAACGGTCGCATGATACGCAGTGTTCAGCCACCAACAATTTGTATTCGGACAAACCTCAACAGCAGCACCTGTGTTAGCCTTTTCATGCTCTAACCCAACTGTACTGATAGGAGGGATTGGTACGCCAAATGCGATTATTGAAAGCTTGATCGAGGAGAACAGAGAATACAGAAGTTTACCTCAAGGTGCTACAAGTGGTAACAGAGTCCATTATCGCTGCACTCGTCATTAAAAGTACCAACAAGAACAATAATATTCCAGGCCTATCCGAACTGTTATACTTCATGTGCGGTACACATCACGTCATATTGTAAAGTGTGGGACAAGCGTTCTAAGCGAAGGTGCATCCGAGAGGTGAGATTGGCTTTCAGAGCACATGTAAGACTGAAGGAAAAGTAAGTATCTTACTCTCATACGAAGATAGCAATACGTACATCAAAATAGGGAAGAAGATTTGAATCTAACAGAAATCAGCATATGGAGGGGAAGGATATTATTAATTTGATACCTACTTCGGCAACAAGAGAGGTTATCAGAAGCAGTACACATAGGACTAGAGGATATGATGAATGTGATCCTTGACATAAGGGGAATCATAACTTACGGGAGGCAAACTAGGGCAGAGTTTAAAGGGTGTACAGACATCGCAGGAAAGAATGGCGAACTCACCAAGTAGGCCTTTGCACTATGGCCCCGCAATGGATCCAAAACTTCACTTTCAGAACCGCGCGGATTTTCCAGAGTATTATAGACGGAGACCAGAATCACAAGAAGATTGAATATCAGCTATGGTCTTGAATAAGCCGAAGCATGCTTCCTGTATAATAAACTCACCAAGATACCCATCGTGGAAGGCAATGTTTTCGGTACTCCTGTGACCGCACAGGCAATCACTTTAGACGGTACTGGGGCAGAGCGTTAGCACTCGATCATCAGAAAACAAACGGACCCTTACTTTGTGTCCTCAAAAGCGTTAAAACTGACATGACAGATAGAACGAAGGCGCCTGCTATACTGATAACGAGTATTACGGGCAGCATCTTGCGAATAGTCGGCTTGTGATCCCATAGTCGATAAGTATTCGTCATGATAAACGCTACATTTTCTATCAGCCACGGATATTCCAATACCCAAAGGGTGCGACCGACATTGTGAAATGCTAGCTAGAACAACTGCAGTCATAATGAACAACCAGAACATTTTTGCGCAACTGAAAATATGTTTGTCAGTGTCCTTGAGTCATTGGGCGTAAAGCTCACTCCTAATTCTGATATCAACATCGGTTTATCACGGATGTGCGAAGCACTGACCTCGTTGCCTGTTGCTCCTCCCATGACTGAATTCAGGACGAATTGGCAAGAGGATGGGAGTACAAAAACATTAGCACGAACCGTAGGCCGTGTATAACATCACCGCTTCCGTGAAGTAACGATTCAATATGTAGACGATTTTTGTGACCATATGTCCTTCAAAACACCTCCACATGTCTGCTACTTCTTCATCGAACGTCAAGCAATGGTCCCATAACACAAGAATAGCTGCTGCAACTGTGTTATTGTTAGATCCCAACACGTGAGGGTGGAAAGTTATTTTAGCGTACGTGGTGTATACTTTGCGAAATATACTTGGACAACTGGGATAGTAGACATTAGGTTCAGTGTAGTTCAAGAGATACAGACAAATGTTGCATGCCGTAGTCATCTTTTTATCCAGATATTCGAAACATATCAATCATCAAAGACACTGCGTCACGATTCGGAGGTGAAAGAGATTGTTGGTACGAAGATTTGGTGGGTACGCCAGTACTCCTCTTTGGCAGCATCAGCTCGGCGCTTTGATCAAAGAGATATAACGCCCACGTCGATGAGAAGACATTGTACGTGTGTTGTTCACGAAATGGCAACATTTGAAGCCGCTTCGGAATTTATCAGTTGTAGAGGCGGAGGTGAGTCCGAGAGCATTATCCGAGTAAATAGGTGGAGATTAAGTTGCATACTGGTACCTTTGTCTGCCCAGAGATCTTGTTTGAACTGCCGCTTCCACGAAAAGAGTCGATCATCCCTTGCGCAGTTCGTCAATGATGTTTATTCGGAACTGATGCACAGCCACAATAGCTTGGGACTCGAGAGCTGAAGTAAGGGCCGAAGTCAGAGCAGAACTCTCACAAAACAAATGAGAATAACAATTTTAGAGTGGAAGTATTGAACAGAGCGTACATGGAATGAGTCTGGATTATCTTTCATGCAGAGATGTAAGCCGTAAACTGCCGAAGGCTAAACATCAAGGAGAGATCAGCAAAAGCACATATTACTCTACAGATCCCGTTATTGCGATAATCACGAGGGCTTATTTCATAGCAAGTACTGGACTACAAATACAGTTCAAAGCAATATCATACACGCAAAATCCACATCACCGTAGCTCCACCGGCGGTATCCAATCCGGAACCTTGCCCCATTGAAACTTGACCGCCTTGAACGCCTCCTTCGCCTCCTCGGAGACCATCTCCAGGTAATTCTGAGGTAATAGCTGATCATAAGGGGATTTTCCAGGTTTGTACAATGATGAAGATTTCACACTGAAATCTGGGGCGGAAGACATGGATACGGAGGGATGGGAAGCCATCGCTGGAGGAAAGCTGGTGGTGGTGGTGGCTGTAGGCGGACTGAAAGCTGATTGTTGAGGCTGAGGAGGCCCAAACGCAGAGGGAGGCGGCTGAGAGAATGAACCTCCACTTGTGTTCGCACCGCGCCCGAACGGAGATGGATCAGAACTGGCAAAGGCCGATACAGGCGCTGTTGTTGATACAGGCCCAAATGCAGATCGCTGGGTGCCAAATGGTGAGCCAAACGCGGACGACTGGGTATTATTTCCAAAGGCGGACGTCGTAGGGGCAGGGTTCCCGAATGCACTGGTGGGAGCGGCTGGCGTACCAAATGCGCTCGTTGAAGGAGCGGTCGCGTTGTTTGCAGCTGCAGACATACTGGACGGCTGTGATGCGAAGGCTGAGAATCCTCCCCCACTTCCACTACCTCCTGAGGGACCGGAGCCTCCACCAAAGGAGCTGGCCCCAGTTCCTGCATATGAGCTGAAGGCCCCAGTTCCTGGTTTGATCACTGACGTCTGCCCAAAAGCAGATGTCGGTTGGGTTGTTTGGCCGAAAGCCGAGGTTGGTGTTGGTTGTCCAAACGCCGACGTCTGAGCTGTTTGTCCAAAGGCAGAAGTCTGGGGCTTAGGTGCTGGCTGTCCAAACGCAGAAGTTTGAGCAGGGGGCCGGCCGAAGGCAGATGACTGGGCGGCTGGTTGTCCGAAGGCGGATGTCTGGGATGCTAGCTGCCCAAATGCAGACGGCTGTCCGAAGGTAGATGACTGGGTTGCCGGTTGGCTAAATGCTGATGTCGGAGCAGTAGTTTGCCCAAATGCCGATGTCTGAGTAGTGGGTTGTCCAAAAGCTGACGTTTGAGTTGCTGGCTGGCCAAATGCAGATGTAGTCGCTGGTTTTTGGCCAAAGGATGACTGACCGAATGCAGGCTGACCAAATGCAGACTTTCCAAACGCAGATTGGCCCAGAGATGGTTGGCCAAAGGCAGAGGTTGACGATGTCGGCGTTGAGCCAAAGACGGAGCTAGTGGATGCTGATGTAGAAGCACTAGCAATTTTCGAAAGAGCGCCGTCGGTTTGACTGTTCGTCATGGCTGTCTTGAAGGCTTCTAGTGGATTGGATCGGACATTCTACATTGCTGTTAGTGGGCAGATAAATTTGTGTATGGAAAGAACCTACAGTATACACCTGTTCCGCTGCACCAATCTTCTGCGATTCATATTGCACCTGTCTAGCATTAAATGCCACATTTCGAAAGTAGTAAGCAGTGAATTCATACATATTGGTTGACATTTCCAGAACTTAGTGCTTTGAATGCTTGAACTCGTAACTCTTCCGGCGATTCATCTAGGCCCTTAATAAGCAGGGGCTCATGTTTGGCGGGCGCAAAGGATGATAATGGCCATAAAGGTTTGTCAACATTGGCGGTCAGATCTTTCGTTATGGATTCCTGGCTGTGATCCGTTAGGGAAACGTCAAATTCCGAGTCGAGAACTTACGTGAAAGGTAGGCTAGGAGGATCTGATGCACCTGCTTTTGTGCTATTCCACGAAGAATCTAGGGGGGCGTCAATACAGGAGCATGACATGCTGCAGAAATGATGTACTTCCGAATCCACCAGTTATGTTTTTGGGATGTTCGTTCCTGCAATTCTCTCCAAATCTGCACGTTCCTTTCAAAAAGAAAGTACAAACAGCCTTAAAGCGAGAGTTTGAATTCAGAAAACGCGCTATGAAGGAGAAAGACGCACCATAGTAGTTGGTGGAAGCACCGAGTCATTACCTAAACAAGAAACGGGCCAAATGGCATAGGACGTTACAGTCACGTTCTGTGACGATGTTACGCGTTTCCAGCGTTTCCTGAACTGCAACCACCACCAGCCAGCATGAAATCTGAAGGCGACGCGACGAGCACGCCAGCTCCTCAGACGCCGACGCCGACAACGACGACAACGTACCCTCAATGGACCACACCCCGTTCGTGCACTGCCGAAAACGGCCCATCCATTCCAATTAACTGGTCCGTGACTTAGACATCCCTATTGACCCTGCTCTGCAAGCCCAAACGACGCAGGCACAACAGTAAATAATCTATTTTTTCTCGTTTTATCATCTGATGAACTCTTCCTAGAGCTCAATCGCCGTACCAGCATTACTCACCGTATTCACATTATCAATATGCAACTCATTACCCTTCCTATGCTGCTGCTGCACCACAAGCATCTCAACCAGCGACGACGACGACGGCGACGACAGTCCCACGTCCTGTGACTGCTGCGGCAGCACCGACCACCCAGTCCACCAGTAGTGGAGGGATGGATACAGCTGACATAGCTACCCTCAATGATGCTCTGGGCAGCGCCGGTGTAGATCTCAGAGTGTGTGACACGTATTCTCTTGGGTTACTACAATTCTCATTGTGTTTCCAAAGGCAGAAGAAGAATCGCTACAGCGGTCGCACGAGCAGCATCTCACCTACCGCTCATACGAAGACCGGACGCGCAAACAACCTGTCAAGCCTTCATTCGACGCTCGATATCTCGGCGCCACTATGCGCACTGTTGGCACCCAACACAAAGTCACACGAATACCGGAAGACTCAGTCAGCTACCTTGCCCTTGCTCTGCGTGCGCGACTCCAAACCCTCGTCGAGCAAATGGTCGCGGCTGCTAACCACCGCAACGACACCCAATTCGATCGACCCGCGTCGTTATACGAGGATGGGTCCCCCATGTGGAGCATTCTCGTCCGAACCGACGTCGCGAAGCAACTGGCCGCTTTGGAAAAAGTGGAGCGGGAAGAAGAGATGAAGGTGCGCCGGGAACGAAAAGAGCGGGCGGATATGGCTGCAGCGCATGCCGCCGCTCTTGCTGCACAGGCAGCGGGTGGTCCTAGCGCGGTAGCAGAGGTTTACGATGAAGCCGATGGTGGAGCGAAGAAGAAGAGGAAGAAAGAAGGACCAGGGGTCACCGCTCGCAACATGTCAGAGGACGTACGCAAAAAGATGTCGAATGCTGTTGCTAGTCAAGCTGCCGGCATTGGGGGCAAATATTCTTGGATGACGGCGGCTAATGCTAGCGCCCCTGCCCCACGGCCTAAGGCTGCTACCGCTGCTTCTCCGAACCCCGCTGGAGGGAACACTCCGGGGGGAACTGCTGCAGCTAATTCGTGGTCGAGACCATATGTGCCTACAAAAAAGCCGCCGACGCCCCAGCAATCTGTAGCAGAGGACGATACGCGGACGACCATAACATTGAGGGATGCAATGTTTGTGATAGAGAAGGAACGAGGGCATGGCGGTGGAAGGGGCGCTGCAAGGGGATGGATATAGGTGATTTCTTATGGTTCCTATTGCCATGTACTTACAATATTGAGTCCACTCTGGTATCATACCGTGGGAATGATCATATACGGATTTTGCCGGCATCAAAAGTGGGAACTATTTAAATTTGTTACATATACGTCATGCTAACGGAGGTTACCGGTGTCGTCATTTTCATCTTTTAACTGACTTCTTCGTCCACAACCGAGGAGATCGGTTACACTCCTTGCTAACACATGTATTTTAGTTCTTTGTGACCGATTTCGTGGTCCCAACAGTCCAGGAAAATGATGATAGCACCCCCATCACCTCGAATGTCCCGTAAAACAATGTTCGACCATCATTCGACTCGCCTACATCACTTACTGTTGTTGAAACTAAGTGCTGTCTCCTCTGGCGGCCAGTATGCTCACCATGCCCGTTATATCACTCGCATGCAGATCGGGCGCAATCACGACGAGGAGCACAATACAACGCGAAGCGAATAAGCAAGAGGATCAAAAATTGGACGCGATCTGGGAAGCCTAACCGAGAGCTCAATGACGGCAAGCTCTAGAGGGTGCAAAAAATGCTGCTGATGTGAGTAAAGGCAAGTGAGTACAAGCGGGAAGGCAGGGATAAGATCAACGGCCAAGGACGGCGATGACAGCCCCCACCATGAACGGGAACGATTACACTAGCAGGAACCTGGAGATTTCGCACCGACACCCCGTCGCTGCTATCTCCGCCCAAGTAAACATATCATCCGCAAGCGAATTTCTCCCCACGTAGGTAGGTAGATAGTGTCAACGTATCCCCGATTTTCGACATGGGGAATACGATTCCGCGTTCTTCTATAGTACGTGGGCTAGAGAGTGAGAATGTCTGCCCCGGACTCCGTAATAAGTATCATATGTTCAGCCTGTGCACTGCGTGCGCAATTCTGGCATAGAGTAAATTGGGATATGAGTTCACTTGAGAAATAATACACACCTCCGTGCTAGTAGTCCATCCATCCGGGAATATACATCCCTTCGGGTCTGTACCCTGAATAATTGATGGCTTATGTATAGATTAGTGCAGCTTCAGAGGTCGGAGTCGTAGGAACATGCCTCGATAGTAAAACAGTGTCCTGGTTTCATAATCCCGGGTTCTTCGTTGTCTGTAAAATTGTTAGCTATAGCAGCCAGATCCTACGGCACGGCATACAAGAATGCAATATCCAGGGCTTAGAGTGAAAAGCGGTTCCGATCCCATGACCAGTGAATTGTTGTGATATACAGAAATCCATGCCGAGCTGAGAGCTACTACCAGCCAGGTAGTGGTGAATTGCTTGCCCTATGGCTTTGAATGGCTTTCCAGGTCCACATGCGGCAATTCCTGCTTTCAGGGCGTTCGAAGTAACGGCACAGAGAACACGACCCTCTGCATCCTAATGAAAATAGATTACACCAACACATCAAAACGAAAGTTCACACCCACTACATCTCCGACCAGGAAGGTTTCTGAGGTGTCGCCATGATATCCGTCCAAATATACTGTGATGTCGATGTTGATTATGTCTCCATCTTCGAGAGGACGGCTGGAAGAGAATGAGAAATAGGTCATGTTGGACAACGGGAAGAACCGACTCGTCTGGTATACCATGTGCGATAACGTTGTTTATACTATTAAATATAAGTATCAGTCGGCGAATAAAGTACAAGAAGTACCTAGTGCAGCAAGATTTTGGGAACCCCTTGTAACGCAGTGGAGATGGATAGGCCCCGCGGGCGATGATATATTCATGAACCGCGGCATCGATGGTATTGGTGGTCACTCCGACCTGGACAATCATGACTTCTCTGAAAACGAAGACAGACACCCATAACGTACTTTTACGAGAGAACCAGCAAACTCCCGAACTTTGCTCGCCAATGCCCCAGCGCGTCTGACGCGTGCCTCTTCCTCGCCGCCTAGCGTGATGATGCTGTCACCAGTAGATGTAACGTCATGGCTACTCCCGACATAGGGCGGCACGGGAATTGAAGGCGGTACCGGTTTGGGCGCAATATGTGATACGCCATATACAAAAGGTTCTTCGGGGAAAATAACATTGAATGTCCCAAAATCGTATGCATCTTCTAAATCCGCGTGTGAAAATAGACGGTTTTGTTTTGGAGTCGGGCATACATGACGGAATGGCCGAGTAGTTAAAGTTTTGGCAAGAACTGAACACGGTCGTCGAAACATAAAGCAGAGTACAGTTTGGTCTCAATGTTCGTTGCCAAATATGAAGTTCCTAAAATGGGCAAGGTGAAATCTTTGCTGCCGGACCTCGATCTGAATCAAATCACGTTTCGTCACTAATAGCAGCTAATAGCGGTCCTATTTTTGATCGAGATACGCGGACAAATCTCAAACTACTGGGGCTCAGTGTCGCTTAGTGTGCCGTCGGGCCAGCACTGTTAATGAATTGATCCACTAACAATATGCTACTAGTGCCTGTACATGTGGCCGATAACCTCCAAGTTCGATATTGCAATTTGCCGAGGCCGTCGGCTAATCAAAAACTATGGGCGCAATCATACTACTGCTTTATTGCTGCATACCGGTGCTAAAACAGCCACATGTTCTTAACTTCTGTTCATCAGAACAATAGCATCGGGCATTTGAGCCGGTTTAGTCTTCATGGTGGCACGGAACCTACGAGTCGACATTCTCATCTGGAACCGTTTACCATGTTGATGTAAGTACTAGTCTGCATGAAGGTCGGACTCGGCCACGTCGCCGACTGGGTCTCACTTGCCCCTTTGCGAAGACGCATCGCTTTAAATTCTGAATGACTGACAACTTTCTCATCCACAACATGATTGGTCTCGTTTCAACAAGCTTTCTTGGCGTGGTAGGTCCTGTCGGGCTCGCAGCCTTGAAATTCACAGTAATTAATGAACAGGTGAACCACCTATATTTTCACAGAGCCGAACCGACGAGACCTATAGCAACATCGCTGTTCCTCGTACTCGAGCCTTCACTACTGCTCTACTTTAGCGGGAGGGCTTGGTCTGTTGATTCCCTGCTCATCGTCTACATTGTCTTCTTCGTCTCGCTGTGTCTTTCCATCTGTGCATACCGATTGTCTCCTTTCCACCCTCTTTCTAGGATTCCCGGTCCAATTCTCTACAAGGTCACCAAGCTGTACGGTGCATGGATATGCTGGAAAGGACATCAACAACTTGATTGGAAGGACCTTCATGACGAGTACGGGCCTATCGTTCGAACCGGTATGTCCGTCTGTTTCGTCTCAGATTGTATATTGACTAGGCTGCCACTCCTGATAGGACCTAACGAAGTGTCTGTTATCGATGTTCAATCAATCAATGCAGTCTTCGGGACGGGAGGACTTCCAAAAGGCACCTGTAAGCCTGAGCTGGGTAAATATATCAACGCTAATTTGCCTAATTTCTCAGATTATACATGCCGACAAGCTGCTCCCCCTGGGTCTACTAGTCTCATACTATTGACTGGCGCTTCGCATGCTAGCAGACGACGACGCTGGTCCAAGGGCTTGAACGTCCAGGCGCTTAAAGACTACGAGGTCCACATCTCAGAGAGAGCAACGCAGCTAACGGAAAAAATCAAAGACATGAATTCTGAGCCTGTAGACTTGGTGCCGTGGCTGAACTATTTTACGTGAGTTCCTTCCCCTCCGACGCTCTAGCGCGTTTTGACCGATTTCAGCGTGGACTTCATGGGAGATATGGCGTGCGTGCCGTACCCCAAATGATACCATATCTTTAGTGCCTGACGCTAGTAACAACTAGGTTCGGAGGGGGTTCTGAACTGATGGCAACTGACGGCCAGGGTGACGGGATCTTCGCCATGCTGGATATCTACTGGAGGTATGTCGTGGCCATTTCTGGTTAACATCGTGAACGTAATTTTTAGAGTTATATCCGCGGCCTGCCATGTTCCGTGGGCATACCATGCCACTGTGTTCATCGCCTCGCTCCTCTCGAAGAGATTTGCGGGGATGAGGCCGTATGCAGCACAACGTGCCACCAACCGTGCACAAAGCGGCTCTAAAACAAAAGATTTATGGTATCATCTGGTAAACGGCCGCCATCCACCTTCTTTGATTATCTTACTGACGTGTCCTGCAGATGGATGAAGAAGGTATTGAAAAATCCAGGCCGCCCCTCAACGATGTCGTCGCCGACGGCTTGTTAGCCATCGTAGCTGGAGCAGACACCAGTTCTTCGGCAATGAGTTGCATGTTCTGGTGTCTCTTGTCGGATCGTGAATGCCTCAAACGTCTACAGCATGAGATAGATACCGTGTTCCCCGACGGTGCAAACGCTTTGGACACGTCGAAGCATTCTGAGCTGCCGTATCTGCGAGCCTGCATGTGCGTCTATCTGTCGAGATCTGATACCTTTATTATAACCTGACTCACAGCAACGAGACGTTGAGATTGTTCCCACCATTACCCACCAATGGCCCTCGCGAAATACCACGAGGTTCGCATGGAAAAATCATCTTTGGCCAGTAAGTCGTTGACGTTTCAATGGTTTTCTCATCAATTCAATCTGTGTATGCCAACTTCCTCCCTGAAGGCACACAAGTCTACATCCCACCTTATGCCATCCACCGCAATCCCGAATATTTCTCACCCCTCCCTGACAAATTCGTCCCCGAAAGATGGATGGCGAGTTCGGGCTTCTCAGAAAATCATAATCTCGACGCATTTATTCCTTTTTCATTTGGCCCTGCGAGCTGCGTTGGGAAGAATTTGGCTATGCAGGAGATGATGATGCTGACGAGCCTGTTAGTGCAGAGGTTTGATATGCGTTTCGCAGAAGGATTCGATAGCGCTGCCTGGCCACTTGGTATCCTTGATCATTTCATAACGACCCGACCGAATCTTCCTGTGGTGATGACACCGAGAGTCCAGTAAGCCGGTGCAGTTTTTACGATTCTACGTCTGTGTATGCCTTTCTCGATTCTCATGTTTTGTATCGAATTGCTGTAGATATCTAATAGATATCCGTGTATCATTATTGGTTTTAGTCAACGGTGGTAAATTCAGAGTTACTAAAGCGACACATATGGCTCGGATCATTGGAGGGTTTGAGAGAAAACGATTTGGAGGAAGACGTCTTCAGATTCACAGCGATGAGTGTGTGACGGATGTCATATTCTTCTTCCCGTGTTCGTTGCCGTCTCACTGACCTTCGTAGTGACAGGCGCCGTTCAAGGCCTGTGGCTCAGATCAATGATCCAACGACTCGGCACGATGTTGCCGATGAAGCCGGAGTCAGCCGAACCAAGTCCGAGTTTTTCGGTAACGATCTAGTTCTACTGTTCTTTCCGCCAACGATGAACATGGTAGGTCTTTCTCTTTCGCAGCGTATTTTACAGACTCAACATCTCCTTTTAGGCCATTTATACTCGTATTATGAAAGTAAATATTGTTCTGGTGTAAAATATAAGGTCCCACAACTTGTATTATTGAAAAGTTCAGACACACGCCATCTCTGCTGTGTGGTATGGTCCCATATTGATTGATACTCCCCATAGATTCTCCGTGGAATAGTTTCAAAATATGCGTGTTGCATCCTCCTGGCCTACCTTTCACTTTTTTCTCGCAAGATCTCGCCACGAAACCAGACGTCCCCATGGTATCACCCTTTGGACCCACGAAACATATGCCTCTCCTCGTTACCAGCCTGCTTGAATCACCGGAAGAACTCCGAGCTTAAACAGTCTAAACGCCGAGTCCCAGAAATGTCAACCAATATGTATGTTGAATCCGCTGCTTCCTACTTCCGAAATGTGGTATTTAACATTGGGCAAGTGCGATATAAATCACAGATGATTGCTGCGGTAGATCAGGTGTATGTGGTAGGTCATTCCCTACATAAGTTTACCTGTTCACTAACAGCAATACAGAAAATACGCTCCGTAGTTCCAAGATCGCCATGAAAAACAGCAGACCGGCGGTTGCACCCTTGCGAAATTTGCGAGTGGTTCTGCCTCAACATCCACAAGCTCCGTCCCTGGCCCGACATCGACACCGCCGATCTCTGCCTTTGGCCAGCCTGCATCCTGACAAGCCAGCAACTTAGTCGTCGGCATTTCTAGCCGACCAGTCATTCACCTTCGGACAACCAGCTTTCAGTGTTTGTCCAACCCAACGACTCAACCGACATATACTTGCAGGCAAACGTCAGCGATCGAACCTGGCACCGGTACGCCTTGTATGCAGGAGGCGGGGCCACTTTGTTTGATGGAGGCAAGAAGCAAGGGATGAATCACGACTTTCGCATCACAGCCAACCAGTATGTCTGCAGCTGCGAATAACGCGACTGTTCCCCCAACGAGCACGTTTTGCATACCAGCTGCTCCTCTAGTGCGTTTGGGAACCCTGCCCCTACGCCCCCCTACCCTGTCCGCGTTTGACAACACCCAGCCGTATTCGGCATATCATTCGGCGATTAACAATATGCATTCGGGAAAGTATCAACAGTAGCACCTGCATCAACCCTTTGCCAGTTCTAATCGATCTCCGTTCGAGCCCGATCCAAGAAGCGTGAGAGTGAGGCGCATTTCCCCGATCCTCCCGATCCTTCACAGTACCTGTGTCTCTTGTGCCTTAACAGTTTTCCTTCAGCCCGCCTGTTTCTGCTGCTGCTGCCGCCGCCCTCCCTTCCGCAACGTCTTTCCAACCCTCCGTATCTAAGTCCTCCAATAACAGCGACATCAGGCAAATCATCTATCATCAGTTGTTGCCCAGAACTTATTGCCTATAGGCGATCAAGTTCCAGTGGGTCAAGGTGTCGAAGATGATGCGGATTTGACATAGTACATGATTCTCAATTTTGAACTATCGGCAGTCGTAATCCATCAACATTCAATCGCTATGGCCGATGAAATTGGACTCGTTCTTAGACCGTTCGCACTAGACATCTGTATAGAGACGGTCTCCTAACGTTGGCCGGTAGGCACACGTATCTTGATGCTTGCTTCGGGTCGTTTGCACATCAATACACGAAATCTAATCTGGACCCTTCATGTGTGCTTTATTCAGTACCTTCATCCTGATTCTGTTGTTCTTATTTTAACTGCAGTTCTGCCCTCACCCGATTCGGCTGATGCGGTTCCGGGTAAATGCCTTTGACAGACCGCTCAGAAGGCATTGTCTAGATGGGCAATAAACGTGATGTTTAGCAGTGCCTGTCAGCAATGCATAATGATGAGACGAGGTGAGATACTACTTTCCTTCGATTGAAATGATAGCTCAAAACAAGATCTTTGGTCTGCTTGCCTACTGTAGTCAAATTCAGGCAGATGAAAAGTATAGGTTCCATTCGATGATCATTGATACGCCCAGAGTCACTTGAGCATCCATCTCTACTACTGATAAAGCCAACGAAGCAGAAAATGCGTCGGCATCGAGTGTCGTTAGTTCGTAATCTATGCGCAAAATATCCGCCGTAAATCGTTGGTAGGGACGGACCCTCCTCAAATACCAATCCGTTCTCGTCAACGTCTAGTTCATATCTTTTGATCTCATTGATGCACTGCCATAGAAGATGTACTCGTTCCAACAGCTTCGAACGGGGAATCTCCTTCTGTGTCCTGTCCTTTGATCATCCTGATAAATTTAATAGCTATGAATAACTGGGCGCTTTATAAGATTTCATACACCTTCCTTCGACCACGCAGGACCTAATGTTCATCGCTCCCGTTGACCGATTACTTTTTGCAAAGTACACCCCGCGTACGCTGCCATTGCCAGTTAACTTCACGTAGTAGGATCTAACGATAGTAAAGCTGGGGCGGCGGTCCTTATTCTATGGGACCACTGCCTGACGCTCGATGAAGAAGTAGCAGTAATATGGGGGTCTTTCAATGGGAAGATACTACAAAACTCGTCTATATAGTGAACCGCTACTTCACGGAAGTGGTCATGCTATATACGGCTTATGGTTCGTGATCGTTTTTCGTACCCTTCGCCCTCTCGTCAAATCTTGATTTCAGTACTCACTGGATTAGGAGGAACCAGGACTAACAAGGTCAGTGCTCAGCTCTTCCGTCATAAATTACGTTTATATTAGAAACAGGAGTGAGAATTACGCACTCTGGCTTATAGAGGCCGTCAAATAACATGCCTGCAGGTGCACATACGTTTTCTGGTTACTCCTCATATCTTCAATTGTGGTGGCTAGCATTTCACAATGTTGGTTACACGCCTTCATCATTGGAATGCTCAGTATGACTGACAGTAAATGCAGTTTTCATCATGATGAGGTTTATCGACTGTGGAATCACAAGCCGATTATTCGTAGGATGCTCCCGTCCTGTTCGTTTCCTGCTTAATAGGAGGACTCGTTTCAGCGGTCCTGGCAGTTTTGGCGCTTCTTAACACGAAGTAAGGAACCCTCATTTCAATTTGCTAAAAATGATGGCTAATTCTGACGCTTTCCCCAGTCGAGGTAACACCACCCAAATCATGGCCTGCGCGACTACCAGGATGCCAAAGACAATACCTTCCGCGATAGGTATATTTGTGAGTCCATTAATCCTGGGAGATGTGCGTTTGCTGAGGGACGCACAGCTGTTGTTCAATACTCTTGTGATTCTGGTCTCCATCTACAATGCTCTGGAAAATCCACGCCGATATGAAGGCGAAATTTTTGATTCACTCGGCGTGATGGCTCAAGGGTCTACTTGGTGAGCTCAGTACCTTTTCCCTCCGGTGTCTGTACAACCTTTAAACTCTATCCTAGTTTCTCTCTCGTACGTTATGATACTCTCGTTGCAGGTACATATTCATTGGATCTCTTTAGTCTTATGGTTGCTTCTTCTGATAACCTCTCTTGTTGCAGAGGTAGGTATCAAATTTGACATTATCTGCCCCTCCCATCGGTTGACCTCTGTTAGATTTCAGTGTTCTTCCCTATTTTAATGTATGTATTGTCATCTCCGTATTAGAGTATGATGCTGAATTTTCTCAGTCTCGCATATGCTCTGATGGTTAATCTTACCTCTCGGATGCATCTTCACATAGAAAGCTTGTCCACATTACACATCCAGCTATGACATACTATACAGTACGGGAAGGCTAAAATATGAGATCATCGTGGATAGCTACATAATAGGGCTGAGGTTGTAGTGAGTGTATGTACTTAGTCTGTTGCTTGGTCGCAGTCTGCCTTGCCATTGCATACTTAATCCCTGTATTCAG